>PVIH01008133.1:0-60008 GCA_004025045.1 Sigmodon hispidus
AAAAAAAAAAAAAAAAAAAAAAAAAAAAAAAAAAAAAAAAAAAAAAAAAAAAAAAAAAAAAAAAAAAAAAAAAAAAAAAAAAAAAAAAAAAAAAAAAAAAAAAAAAAAAAAAAAAAAAAAAAAAAAGCTATGTATGGCACACACCTTTAATCCCAAGGAGGCACAGGTAGAGGCCAACTTGTCTATAGAACAAGTTCCAGGACACCTATGGATTTACAGAGAAGCCCTGTCTTGAAAAAAAAAATTAATAAATAAGAAGTGTGTTTGGAGCACAGTCTCTGTACCACCTGGGCACTGGTGGAGACGGGGCCAGATTTGAACTGCTGTAGATGAACAGAAGTGACCTACTAGTGGCATCTGGTTGTCTTGGGCACTAGTGGCAGGAAAGGGCAGGTGATGAAGTGGAAATCTGAGATGGGGCTGAGAAAATGAACAGAAGCAGAGTCCTTCTGACTGCTTGGCTCCTCTCCTGCAGGAGTTCTTTACCAACAGTCTGTGGGGTACACTCCCCAGCTCATGGCAAGAAGCGCTGGATGGACTAAGCCCACCACAGCTGGCCAGCCTGCTGCTGGGGATGCCCAGGGAAGGAGAGGAGATCAGGTATGTGCAAGCAGAGGATCGTTGTGCCAGGGCATGAGGGCACTGAACCATGCATGTATTGAGCCCTGTGTAGACAGTCTCATTGGTTCTTCCTGGGCTGTGAGGTCATGTACTTGTACACTCCAGATGTGATTGTGGGCTATTCACTGGCAGCCTGGGCTGGACTATCTCAGGTACAGGTCCGTGTGGCCACTCACCCTGCTGGCCCTGAAGTCCACAGCCTGTGCCCTCGCCTTTACCCGGACACCTGGCTTTCAGACTCCATCAGAATTCCTGGAGAACCCCAGCCAAAGCTCCCGACTAACAGCGCCTTTTCGGAAACATGTCAAGCCCAAGAAGCAGCATGAGATCCGGAGACTGGGAGAGGTGAGGAGACTGCTAGAGGCTAGACTGAGAGCCTGTAGAGTATGAAGGTATGTGGCCCTTACTGCACATGCAGCAACCAGTGTCAGAGGCTCCGTCCTATCATAGTGTTGGTGCTAGGAGGCTTTCCTGCCTCTTTTCTGTGTTGGCTCAAAGCTGTGAAGGGCTGACTGTTCTACTCCTGTTCACTGCAGTCAGTTTTTGCTCTCACAGCCTGCAGGGTTCTTGCTCTTGAGTTGTTGACATTAGGAGCAAGCAGACCAGGCTAGATGCCTACCATCCTCCTCAATTCTGGTTTGACTTCTCTGTCTCTGCGGCACCCTTGGTGTTTCCGTGTCACCTTGGCTCCTCTACCACCATTATGGTTTCAGGAGCCAATGCCAAAAAGAGACTTTTGTTTCTTCTTCTTTCAGTTGGTGAAGAAGCTGAGTGATCTCACTGGCTGCACCCAGGTTGTGGATGTGGGCTCAGGCCAGGTGAGTCAGACCCTCAACATAGTGTCTGTTTGAGAAGGCAGATTAGCAGGCCTAATGCCCATGGAAGCAGGTGCCTTTAGTAGGGCCTGGAATCCAGTTGTCTACACCACTGATGGGGTGACAGTCAATAGGGCACTGAACAATGATGTCCTCCTTCATGACTCCAGGGCCATCTCTCCCGTTTCATGTCTCTCGGGCTGGGGCTGATGGTGAAGAGCCTTGAAGGAAATCAGAGGCTGGTAGAGAGAGCCCAGCGCCTAGACCAGGAGCTTCTGCAGACTCTAGACAAAATGGAGAAGAGGCACCCAAAGGTAAGCTGCCTGCACCCTGCACTACAGCAGCAGTGTGCTTGGCTGGAACTTCATATTAAAACACATTTTCTACTTCCAACTTTCTCATTTTGAGATACTCCCTATTTATTTCTGCTTTTTGCTCCTTTCCCCAAAGCATCCTCACATCTCAAAGGCATTGTATAAATGATTGCTATACCTGTATGTTCTCATAGTAAACTATGATGTGGCCAGATGGGTATTATTATTATTTGCTGAACTAGGGTTGGAACCCATTGCCACTGAGCTATATCCCTAACGGACACCTGGGTATTAGGACCAACAAGATATGGAGGAGCTAGGACACTTGCCTAAGCATTATCGGCCCTAGGTTCCATCCTCAGCACCACCAAAAGAAGGGAAATTGAGTAAGGCATGGTGGTACATGCATGCCTTTAATCCCAGCACTGAGGAGGCAGGAACAGGATCCATGCAGATTTGCTGGCTTGTTCAACATACTGAGCCCCAGGTCAGAAAGGGCTGCAAAGACCTTGTATCACCCCCTGCCTACCCAACAGAAAAAGAAAAAAGAGAAATGAAAAGGTCCACTGTCTAAAATGATGGCCTCACTCCTGGTTCAGAGTCTAGCTCTCTAGTGCCCAGCTTCTCTCCCATTACTACTCAGAGGACAGGGCCATTCCTGTGCTCTGAGGATAGCCACCAACTCTGCATCTGCCCTTGTTTCTTCTCTCCCCACAGGTGGTGCAAAGAGGCCCCCGCCACTCCCCGCACCACGTGGTTCAGTGGGTCAGCCCCACTGCGCTGTGTGAGGAACTTCTGCTTCCTCTAGAGACACCAGGCCAGAGTACTACTCGCCTGCTACTCACAGGCCTCCATGCTTGTGGGGATCTGAGTGTTGCCTTGCTGAGACACTTCTGCAGCTGTTCTGAAGTGATGGCCCTGGCCTCGGTGGGCTGCTGCTACATGAAACTCAGTGACCCTGGCAGCTACCCACTGAGTCAGTGGGTGGCTGGGCTGCCTGGCCATGAACTACCCTACAGGCTCCGGGAGGGAGCCTGCCATGCCCTAGAGGACTATGCGGAGAGGCTACAGAAGGCAGGCCCTGGTCTGCAAACACATTGCTTTCGTGCAGCACTGGAGACAGTCATCCGACATATCTGCCCTGAGCTTCGGAGGCCTGGTGTGCAAGGGATCCCCAGGGTCCACGAACTCAAGATTGAAGAGTGAGGTCTGGGGAGGCTCCCCACTTATCCCGGCCTTGTTAGCATAGCTAAAGAAATTGTGTGAGCCCAGCACTTGGAGACAGAGGCAGGTGTATCTCTCTGAGTTCGAAGCCAGCCTGGTCTACAGAGTTCCAGGACAGGCCCCAAAACTACAGAGAAATCTTGTCTTGAAAAAAAACTCAAAATTAATTAATTAATTAAAATTGTGTGAGCTGAGAGGACTGGCATGGACTTCTCTAACCAGGGACATTGCCCTCCTAGGGCTAGGAATGTAACTCAGTTGGTAGAGTGCTTGCACTGGCGAGCTGGCAGGAGAATCTGCAGTTCAGTTGTCTGGGAAACTAGTGCTGGAGTCCAGGCTGGCCTCCAACTCAGAGAGGTCTGCCTGCCTCTGGCACCACCACTGCCTTTTTCCCAAGTTCCTTTTTAAGCTCTTGAAATCAAATCTGGGGCTTTGTACATACTAGGTAAGCAAGTACTTCTACCACTAAGATAACCATATCAGTCCAAGTTTCTAATTACTAAAAATATGCCTCAATTGTGTAAGACTGGACAAAAATTAATTTGGGGACTGTTTGCTATTGAACAGATAGCTCACAGCCTGAAAAGCATTGTTAAAATGAGGACAGTGACATTTGTCTGTAACCACAGCACTCTGGCTCTGGAGTAGAGGAGGACTGCTCCCTTTTTATTTTGAAGGCAGCCTGGACTACACAGTGAGACTTTGTCTCAAAAACACAAAACGGGGCTGGAGAGAGGGCTCAGTGGTTAACAACACTGACTGTTCTTCCAGGGGATCTGGATTCGATTCCCAGCATCCACACGGCAGCTAACAACTGTAATTCCAAGATCTGACACCCTTGCACAGTTATATATGCAGGCAAAACACCAATTCACATAAAATAAAAATAAATGTGTTAAAAAAAAAAAAAAAAACCATAAAACAGGCAGGCATAGTGGCTCACGCTTTTAATTCCAGCACTTGGAAAGTAGAGGCAGGTGGATCTCTTGAATTGGAGGCCAGCCTGGTCTGCAGAGAGAGTTCCAAGACAGCTGGGACTACACAAAGAAACCCTGTCTGGAAAAACCAAAAGTAAAAATAAATAAAATGCCTATTTAAGCAAATCAAAGTAGGAATCAGTTTTGAGACAAAAGTGTAAGTGGGATGTGGAAGTTTCTCGAATTAACTGTGTGATGGCTGGTCCCACAGATATGTGCAAGAAGGGTTACAACGAATAGGCCTGGACCCCCAGCTGCCACTGGATCTGGCTGCCCTTCAGGCTCAGCAAGCCCAAGAGAATCGTGTGGTGGCCTTTTTCAGCTTGGCCCTTCTATTGGCCCCACTGGTGGAGACACTGATTCTGCTAGACCGGCTGCTCTATCTCCAGGAGCAAGGTACGTCCTTGTCCAGTTTGCTGGGACTGGACACCACCTGAGGGGACTAGCGGCACCTCCCCCTAGACTGGTTTGGTTTTAAAATCTGTGTGTGTGTACACAACTCAGGCTTTTGGGTGTTCTGTCCCCTGAACTGGAGTTGCAAGCAGTTGTGAGCCATCTAATGTGGGTATTAGGAACCAAACTTCAGTATACTGGAAGATCAGCAGGTGTTCTTAACCACTGAACCCTGTCCAGGTGGAAAAATTCATTGAGGTGGATTTTTGTTTTAAGATTTATTTGTTTAGTATACTTTGGGATTTTGCATGCATGTATGACTGCAAGGTGTCAGATCCCCTGGAACTGGGATTACAGACAGTTGTGGGTGTAATGCCATGTGGGTGCTAGGAATTGAACCTGGGTCCTCTAGGAAGAGCAGCCAGTGCTCTTAACCTCTGAGCCATCTCTCCGGCCTCCACTGAGGTGGATTTTAAATAAGTGTCCCAGGCATTGAGAAAGCAGGTGGTCTACCTCTCATGGTAATGTCTCCCTCTTTAGAGTAAGGATGGGCATAGAGCCTGCGCTGGCCCTGTTTCCCTTGTAATTAACCCTTATTTCCTTCCAGGCTTCTATGCTGAGCTCTTGCCCATCTTCAGTCCTGAACTCTCTCCCAGAAATCTGGTTCTGGTGGCCACCAAGACACCCCTGGGTCAGGCCTTCTCTGTTCTCGAGACTGAAGACAGCTAGCTGACGGTCAAAACCCACAAATTATAGTATGGCTACTATATCTTACATTTAGAGTACCCCCATCCTGCCGGAATTCTGACTCTCTGCAAACTTCAGATTTATGCCCTTTCTCTCCCTTCATATATAATGTACTATGTGATTTTTATTTATTAAAACTTTTAAGATTTAACTCCTGTTTTTGTAAAAAGGGGAAAGGGCCTCCTCCTTGTTTCTGTGCCCACACACTGCAGGAGCTGCCCTGGGAGGGCTGCTATAGATCCTGTCTGTCCTGACAAAAAGAGCACCACGCCTCACCTCGAGAAAAGAGGGGCAGGACAGCAGCTACACTTAGGGCTTTTTATTGGAGCTGAGGAAGATGGGCCTCCACCCTCAGGGTGAAGACTGAGCAGGCGCATGCATGTGGCAGCAGCACTTTGAGGCTCAATACCAATACGTCTTCCTGTGTCTTCGAGTCTCCTGGATCCCCATTGCCTCCATCACATCCTCTTCCAATGTCTTTAGCCGGGGCACATAAGTTCTTTCTAGAGCATCTTCCACCGACGTGTCCTTGGGGCCGTCAGTCCATGTTTCTGGGACAATGCCATCTGCTCTTGGGAATTCAGGTTTGGGGATAATTCTCCCAGATCTTGTAGAAACTCGAACCCGCTCTCCTGCCTCAGTGAATCTCCACTGGATCTCAGTGGGTTTCCTGATAAATAGAAAAAAAATGAGTCTAACTTAAGAGCCAGATCCCTGTGCCACCCTCCAACTCAAACTTGAAGGTGGTGGCTGAAAACACCTGGGTTACCACCTTTGTTTCTCTCTGTCAGGGTCACTAACAGAATTGTATGCAAGAAACAGACCCCACTGGGTAATCATGGTGCACACCTTTAATCCCAGCATTTAGGAGGCATGGGCAGACAGATCTCTGAGTTCCAGGCCAGCCTGGTCTACAGAGTAAGTGCCAAGACAGCCAGAGGTACATAGAGAAACCACCACCACCACCAAAAAAAGGAAACAGGCCCCTCCCTGAGTTCCATCATATTCAACACCATCTCATATAATAAAATGAGTGTGCCCAACACCTGTGCAGACTCAGGAGTTAGTTAGAAGCCCCTTGAGCAGAAGCCCCTGTTCTTGCCTGTCTACAGGGTCCACTAGCTTGACCTGATGATGAAGCAAGGGGGCTTCACTAGGAATCATGGTCCCTCGATGATCCTTGGTTCCACCAATATAGCGGAAATGCTGTCCAAGAAAGGCAGAATCAGCAAAGTGTGTAAAGGAGATTTACCTACTACTGCTTAGTATATTCAGCCCACCCCCAGTAGTTCAGCCTGCCCCTCAGCCAGTTTCCTGTCTCCCCATGCTGATAATCTTTAGGAAAGAGAGACAGATGGGGAAGACATCTCAATTCTCCATCACCCTTCCACTCACCGTGTTCAACCCCTGCAGGACAACCCAGTTCCGCTGCCGAATGACTTGGACCACTTTGCCCTGCTTCCCAGCATCCTTGCCTTCTAAGATTTCTACCTGTGGGAACATGAGAGGACACAGGCAGGAAATGGTGGTACATGAGCCTCCCTGTCACTCTGTCTTGAGGTTCTCACCACGTCTCCACAGAATAGGTGCCAGTCTTCATCAGAGATGGGCTCTACCACCACTGGGCGCCGCCTGCTCCATGGAGGATTCCTCCTCTTGTCTGATAGGGAGCCTGGACGGCTCATCCCATAGCGGTAGTGAGGAGAGAGAGTGGCTTTGGATGCCAACGCCAGCAGAGCCGAAAGGCGCATGGCTAGATGTGAAAAATCTCACCAGTGAAAGACTCAGAAACTTCGTCAGCTGTGAGCAACAGAAACACAATGAAGATTCAAATGAAGGAAGGGGGCTGGAGAGATGGCTCAGCAGTTAAGAGCACTGACTGATCTTCCAGAGGACCTGAGTTCAATTCCCAGCATCCACATAGCAGCTAACAACTGTAATTTCAAGATCTGACACCCTTACACAGTTAAAAAAATAAATATCGGGGCTGGAGAGATGGCTCAGCGGTTAAGAGCACCGGCTGCTCTTCCAGAGGACCCGGGTTCGATTCCCAGCACCCACATGGCAGCTAACAACTGTCTGTAGTTCCAGTTCCAGGCAAACACCAAGGCAAATAATAAATAAATAAAGTTTTAAAAAAAAAAAAATAAATATCTAAACAAAGGAAGGAACTTTTTTGTTTTTAACCTCTGAGCTATCTTGCCAGCTTTTGTTTTTTATTTATTTTAGTTTTACTTTATGTGCATTGGTGGTTTGGCTGTATGTATGTGTGAGGATATCAAGTCCCCTGGAACTGGAGTTATAGATGGTTGTGAGCCACCATTTGGTTGCTGGGAAATGAACTCAGGACCTCTGGAAGAGCAGTCAGTGCTCTTAAACAGGGAGCCACCTCTCCAGCCCTTGTTTGTTTCTTTTCTTTCTTTTTTTTTTTTTTTTTAATGTGAGTTGGTGTTTTGCCTGCATGTATAACTGTGTAAGGGTGTCATATCTTGGGATTATAGACAGTTGTTAGCTGCCATGTGGATGCTGGGAATTGAACTCAGGTCCTCTGGAAGAACAGTCAGTGCTCTTAACCGCTGAGTCATCTCTCTCCAGCCCCAGGCCCCCCTTGTTTGTTTCTTGAGATAGGGTCTCACTACTAAGTAGCTCTGGCTAACCAAGAACTCACTATGTAGACCAGGCTGGCCTTGAACTCTCAAACCCATCTGCTTTTGTCTCCTCCCCTAGGGCCAGGATATAAGGTGTGTAGCTCCACACACAAATTCAGGAATGTTATCTTGCAGGGGACTTCACCTCATTGACTCTTCTCACAAGTTATCTTTACAAATGAGAAAAAACAATGAGGTTATTATGTATTATCCATGGTAACAAAGCTACTGGGTGGGGTGGGGGGGATATCAGAATTCAAAGCCCATATATCTGACTTCAAAATAAATTCACTGAGGACACCAAGTGGTGATGGCACATGCCTTTAATCCCAGCACTCAGAAGGTAGAGGCAGACAGATTTCTAAGTTTGAGGCCAGCCTCGTCTACAGATTGAGTTCCAGAACAGCCAGAGCAACATATAGAAACCCTGTTTGGGGGGCGGGAGGTGACAAAATTCACTGAGTCCAAGGGCCTTACTATCTAGCTCTCTGAATTGCTTTCCCAGGAGACAGCTATTAAGTGAATGCATGAACAGCATCAAGAAAGAATTAGCACAGAGTCTGAACAATGCTATGTGCTAATGTTCACTACACACAGCATAGTGAACAGAGTGGTAGTAGGGATATAAAGAGCTTACAGTGTGCTATGGAACAGGCCCCAGATGTCACACAACTGATTCCATGATGGAAGTACCACTCAGGCCATAAAACTTAGCACACAGCACTACCAACCAAAATGAAAACAAAGACCTAATAGTTCTGGGAAAGTCTCCAAAATACTAACCTTGCTTTTTGGTTTCATAGTTCTGCTTCTGGCTAACTGTGTCTGTTAACTGAAGTATGTCAACCCAGGATATGTTTTGGGTTTTTTTTTTTTTTTTTGTGTGTGTGTGTGTGTGTGCTAAAAACTCACCTTGAGGAATGCTTAGGGCTATACTGGGATCCCAAACATTCGGTGTAGCCCCCAGCAGCCTTCTCCCCATAACACCATCTCCTCCCTAAGGGTAGCTTTTTTTTTGCTAAGAAAGACCCCAAAGCTACAGCCTAGGGTTGTTGATTCCTAAATTTCCTTTCTAAGTATGGACTCACAGACTTCCAATCTGGGCAGTGGAGTAAATTAACAGATTACTAAAATAATTGATAAAAAGTAAGTGCTTTAAGTCAGGCCTTCCAGCTTCTTGGGAGGCTGAGGTAGAAAGATCACAAGCTCAAGACCCAGTGAAGCAACTTTGTGAGACCCTGTCTCAAAAAGTAAAAAAGGGACTAAAAGATGTGTCAGCATTTAAGAGCACTTGTTCTGCTGTGGAGTAATCCTTCTGTACACTGTGTATATGTGTTACTCTCACTGTTTAACAAAGAAGCTGATTTGCCTATAGCAAGGCAGGATAAAGTTAGGTGGGACAATCAAACTGAGGATGCTGGAATAAATAAGAGCGGAATCAGGAGACACCAGCCAGGCACTGAGGAAGTAAGATGTGCAAAAAATGAGGAAACAAGCCATAAGCCATATGGTAAGCATAGATTAAAAATATGGGTTAATTTAAATGTAAGAGTTAGCAAGTAACAAGCATAAGCTATCGACTGAGCATAAGTCTCTGACTGATTATTTGAGAGGGGCTGCAGGCCAAGAAAACTCCACCTACATGTTCCTTTTTCATGGGACCCACATTGATTCCCAGTACCACATGGTATTTCACAGCCATCTGTGACTTCAGTGCCAGGGGATCCAATGTCCTTTTCTGGCCTCTATAGGCATCAGGCGTGCAAGTAATGCATATTCATACAGGTAGGCAAAGCACACATTTAAACTGTAGTGAAATGAGGGCTGGAGAGACGGCTTAGCAGTTAAGAGCACTGACTGTTCTTCCAGAGGTCCTGAGTTCAATTCCCAGCAACCACATGGTGGCTCACAACCATCTGTATCTGTAGTCTATGGGATTCAATGCCCTCTTCTGGTGTGCAAGCATACATACAGAAAAACCCCATATACATAAAATAAATCTTTTTTAAAAAATGATAAAACAAGCCATTGATGCATGTGGTGATGCACACTTGTAATGCCAACACTTGGTAAGTAAGAACAAAAGATCATTCATTTGAGGCTTGAAGGTAGGCAGGCCTACATAGAAAAACCTTGAGTTTTAAATATTTTAAATTTTTAAAAAAGATTTTTTTATTTTATGTATGAGTGCTCTATCTGTATATACAACTTTATGCCAGAAGAGGGTGTCAGATCCCACTATAGATGGTGTGAGCCACCATGTGGTTGCTGGGAATAACTCAGGACCTCTGGAAGAGCAGCCAGTGCTGTTAACCACTGTGCCATTTCTCCAGCTCCTGATTTTAAATACTTTTTTTTAAAATAGGGGTTTTGTTTTGTTTTAGTTATTTTCTTTGGCTCTTTTGGGGGCCCACCACCCAGCTCTCAAATAAATCACAGGGAGGCTTATTCCTATAAATGCCAGGCCTTATCTTGGCTTACTTCTAGCCAGCTTTCCTTAAACTAACCATCTATCTACCTTCTGCCTCTGGGCTTTTTCCTTTTCTCACTTCTGGGTGCCTTCCTCCACGGCTGGCTGGCTGGCCCCTAGTGCCCTCCTCTCTGTTCTCTTGCTCCCTCTTCTCAGATGACTCTGGTCTATTCTCTCTGCCCACCAGCCCCACCTGTCCTTTCTCCTGCCTCACTATTGGCCGTTCAACTCTTTATTGGACCAATCAAGTGTTTTAAACAGGCAAAGTAACATAGCTTCACAGAGTTAAACAAATGCAACACAAATGAATGCGACACATCTTTGCATCACTATAACAAATGTTCCTCAGCATAAATAAATGTAAATAATATTCTAAGGGGTCTGCAAGAAAGGCTCTGCAGTTAAGAGCACTTGTTGCTCGTGCGGAGGACTATCCATAACTCCAGTTTCATACTTTACTTTGATTATAGCGGGTACCAGAAATATACACGGTGTACATACATACACACCCACAAACACTCCTACACACTAAAAAAAAAACTTTTAAGGGGGCTGGAGAGATGGCTCAGCGGTTAAGAGCACCCTCTGCTCTTCCAGAGGACCCGGGTTCGATTCCCAGCACCCACATGGCAGCTAACAACTGTCTGTAGTTCCAGTTTCAGGCAAACACCAAGGCAAATAAATAAATAAAGTTTAAAAAAAAGAAAAGTGCAGTAGGACAAGCCTTTTGTCCCAGCACATGGGTGGCAGATCTCAGTGAGTTTAAGGTCAACCTGGTCTACATAGCACTTCCCTTCCCTTCCCCTGTTCACTCTGATGGAGGCAGGAGCTTCCCCTTTCCGTGGAGGAGTGGGGAGAGGTGAGAAGTGGCTGTGGCTCCTTCCTCTGTCTCTCTGATCTTTAAGCATTTGCTCTGGTTTTTAGTAAAAGACCAATTAGAATTTGTGCAACAAATTACTATGAGTTCAAGGCCAGTCTGCCCTACGTTGTAACCTACAGATTAGTCTGAACAAGGTGAGACCTATCTGAATCAAAACAACAAAGTAAAAAGGCTCAATGTGGAATGCTAGTCCAGCATGATTTCTAAATAGCTGCTGCTAGCCTGGTGCCTAAGGGCAGAAATGAAATTACTCCTAATCTCATCATGAGTTTTCGGTTTTTGTGTGGTGTGTTAAGTGTTTCAAAAAATTCCTTAAGGACCCTGGGAGTAGAAAACCGACCCGGGGGGCTGGAGAGATGGCTCAGCGGTTAAGAGCACCGTCTGCTCTTCCAGAGGACCCGGGTTCGATGCCCAGCACCCACATGGCAGCTAACAACTGTCTGTAGTTCCAGTTCCAGGCAAATAAATAAATAAATAAATAAATAAAGTTAAAAAAAAAAAAAAAGAAAACCGACCCGGACACGCCTCCCTCCATCGTTCGTTCCCATTGGTTTCCTACACTACTGGATGCTAGTGCCACTTCCGCGGTGGGGCTTTCTTCTCAAAGCAAGCCCTCGGGTCACGAAGCACTTCCCCTGTCAGACTCACCCAGATCCGAGGATATCTCCAACTCCTACTAAAGAAAAACCCTAGGAGGGGGACTGGCCTCAGTTTAAGGCGAGGAAAAGCAAGTCCTTTCGAGTATCTGCCTTCAGACGACCACTGGGGCCTCACCTTCCACAACCTTTCTTTGCACGTGGGTACTCCGCCCACGGGATTTCTGGGAGATGTAGTCTAATAGCAATAATGAATCAGGCTTCTCAGCTTGCTGGGAACTGTAGTCCGTCGCTACAAAATGACCTGAACAGGAAATATGGTCAAAAGGAGAAAATCCCGAGTGTGAGGGGCATGTCGGGAATTGAAGGCGAAAGACTGGCTGATTCGCTGAGTACTTTTGTGTAAGTGTACTTCGTGAAGGCGGCTGGGAGTTGTAGTTCATAGAGAACATGGCTCCATTTTCTAGGTGGTTAAGACTTCCTATTCAAAGCAAATAGGGATCCATTTTTAGCTGAGATTAAAGCAATTATATCCTAGCTCTTCTCTGCTTGAGGGACTAGGGCAGATTAAAAACTGCCCCACCTTTGTAGAGAAAGGGATAATCGTGGGTCCTTCGGATTCTAGATGAGCTAACCCTTCTATATAAAGTGGAGCATTCTGGGAAGTTTCCACTGTGTCCCCTCCCCACCTGCCTCCCATCATCCCCAGACTGGCAGGCTTCCCTAGAAAAGCATAGCACTGAGACCAGATGTCCTGATCCACTAGCTCTTTGACCACTCACCTGCCTGCTCTGACCAGTATGTTTTCTTACATCACTGTGAGTCTGGTGGTGACTGAACAAGCTTTGGATCAACTAACCCCCCCGTAACCTTGTCCAGTTGTAATGTCAGGAACTTTGCTAATGAACTAATCAGTGACTGGAAGAAACTAAAGAAATGACCTTTGTTCTTAGGATGTGTATAACTAGGGAAGGATTCCTGAGGCCATCAGCACCAGAATCGTGGCTGTAATCAAACTTCCACCTCACCTCTTAGAACGCACCCTCTACTGAGACTTACAAAAGAAGGAAGGTCTGCCTGTCCTGTCCCTACATCAGCCTCTCAGCACGATGGACTTGGAGTCCATCTCTCAGCTGTTGTGTTCTCAGATCGTGTCTCATGTAGCCCAGGCTTCCCTCAACCTTAGTAGTTGCTGTCTTCACTTCCCAGGTGCGGGGTTCAGCATCAAGCCTGGTTTATGTAGTGCTCCAACTGAACCCAGCCCTAGGGCTTTCTGCATTCTAAGTATCTTTTTTAAAAAAGATTTATTTATTATGTATACAGTGTACAGAAGAGGGCACCAGATGTCATCATAGATGCTTGTGAGCCACACTGTGATTGCTGGGAATTGAACTCAGGATCTCTGGAAGAAGAATCAGTGCTCTTAACCTCTGAGCCATCTCTCCAGCCCCTTCAGTAAGTATTCTTACCTGCTACATTCCTAGCTTCCCAGGTTACTCTTTCTTCTAAAAAGTTTATTCTTTATGCGTATGTGCCTTCATAATTTTTTTCCCCTGAGACAGGATTTCTGTGTGTAGCCCTGGGTGTCCTGGAACTCCCTCTGCAGACCAGACTAGTTTCAAACTTAAGAGGTCCACCAGACATTCCCCACAACCTCATGCCTTTGTTAAATATCATGTGCACCAAATGTATGCTGGTGGTTCCTGTAGAGGCCAGAAGGTGAAGGTATTGGATGCCTTGAAACTGGAGTTACAGATGGTTGTGAGCTGCCTGATGTAAGTGCAGGGAACCACACCAGGATCCTCTACAACTGCCAATCCATCTGTAGACCTTCAAGTGAACTTTGAAATACAAGTCATAATTCTTGTCTAGAAGCAAGAATTGTCTTATTATTGTGACAGAGTCTCACTATGTAGATCTCTGGGCTGTACTGGAACTCACTACAAAGACCAGTACATAGTGTAGTACTGGTAGGCTGGCCTTGAGCTCAGAGATCATCACCTGTGCTCCAGCACCGGGATTAAAGGTGTGCACTTGGGGATTGGGATTTTGCTCAGTGGCAGAGCACTTGCTTAGCAAGACCTAGGTCCTGAGTTCAGTCCTCAGCTCCAAGAACAACAACAACAACAAAAAAAACCAAACAAACAAACAAACAAAAACCCAAAAGTGTGTAACACCATGCCTGGCTAAAACAAGCTGACGAGTGGCTAGTATTAAACGGTTAACTTATCCTCCCTAAACTTGCTATTGAAGGTCCAAGGTTTTTTTTTAAAAAAATATTTTTACTTTATATGTTGGTGTTTTGCCTGCATGTCTAACTGTGTAAGGGTGTCAGATCTTGGAATTACAGGTGTGAGCTACCATGTGGATGCTGGGAATGACTCAGGTCCTCTGGAAGAACAGTAAGTGCTCTTACCGCTGAGCCATCTCTCCAGCCTCCCTCCTTTTCTTTACTCTCGGTACCATGTCTTGTGGGTTTGGGCTTTCTGTTGTTATTACAAATTGTTTTTAAAGATTTATTTACTTAGTGGGATTAGAGGTTTAACTCAGCTAAGGCCTGGTTTCAATCCTCAACTCTGAAAGAAAAATAATTTGTATATGCATGAGTGCAGTCACCTATGGAGGTTAGAAGACATCTTCCGGAAACCAACTCTCCTTTTGGCAAGTGACAATCAGTCTCCTGACTGTGCCTAGGAATACACCCACCTTTTTTGGTCTCTGCCTTGTGTGGCAAGCATAAACTTCTGATCCTCCTGCTTTGTATCTCCCGTGTTTTGGGGAATTGTAGGCATGTATCCATCATACCTTCTTGCCATGCTTGGGGATCAAATCCAGGGCCTCTGATTTGTGTCCCCAGACAATCACTCTACCAACTGGTAGGTGTGTGTATATGTGTCCTTATGCATATATCCTTAAATCTTATTTCTTATACCAAGTTTTTTGTTTTTTTTTTTTTTAATGTGTACTGTTTTACCATGGGTGTTGGTCCCCCAAAACTGGAGTTACAGAAAGTTGTGAGCTGAAATGTGGGTGCTGGGAATTGAACCCCCATCCTCTGGAAAAGCAGCCAGTGCTCTTACAACCCTGAGCCATCTCTCCATCCCAAGCCATATACTGTCATGGCTTGTTTAGCCAGGCATGGTGTTACACACTTTTATTTTGTTTTGTTTTTTTTTTTTGTTCTTGGAGCTGAGGACTGAACTCAGGACCCTGGGCTTACTAGGCAAGTGCTCTGCTACTGAGCAAAATCCCAGGGAGGGGCTCAGACATGGTCTCTGGTACAGCCCATGCTGGCAATGAACTAGTGATCCTCCTGGCTTCCCACTGCTGAGAACTTGTGCTACCACACATGCCTCAAAAGTTATGTTGGACCAGTTCCTGAAGAAAAGATCCACAGCAGTTAGAGGACCTGGGTTTGGTTGTCAGAACCCACATAGTGACTCACCCATCTTTAACTCCAGTTCTGGAGGACCCAATGGTCCCTTCTGACCTCCTCGGGCATGAGGTTTGCATGCAGTGCACATATATAAGTATGGGCAAAACACTCATGAAATATACCTTAAAAAATTAGTAACAATGTGTCAGGTAGGTGCTTCCCTTTAATCTCAGCACTCAGGAGGCAGAGGCGGGCAGATCTCTGCTGAATTCAAGGCCAGCTGGTCTACAGAACAAGTTACAGGACAGGTTCCAAAGCTACACAGAGAAACCCTGTCTCATAAAACAAAACAAAGTTTTAGACCCTCCCAGATGCTTGCCAAGGGTAAAACGGATAGTGTGGGCTTTTTTTTTTTTTTTTTTTTTTTTTTTAAGATTTTATTTATTGGGGGCTGGAGAGATGGCTCAGCGGTTAAGAGCACCGTCTGCTCTTCCAGAGGACCTGGGTTCAATTCCCAGCACCCACATGGCAGCTAATAACTGTCTGTAGTTCCAGTTCCAGGCAAACACCAAGGCAAATAAATAAATAAAGTTTAAAAAAAAAAAAAAAAAAAAAGATTTTATTTATTCTGCCTGCACTATGTCTGTGCCAAAGGCACCAGATGTCATTATAGATAGTTGTGAGACACCATGTGGTTGCTGGGAATTGAACTCAGGATCTCTGGAAGAACAGTTAGTGCTCTTAACCTTTGAGCCATCTCTCCAGTCCCTAGTGTGCATTTTTTGTAACTTCCTGTAGAAATGGAGACTGTGATCCTTCCCTTAATCCGAGGAAGAATCTAGGTCACCTGCTTTCCCTTCCCTCTCTTCATTTAATCCAGACACTCAAAAGAATTAGTCAGAATCCAGGATAGTAATCAACGGCTTTATTTTCCTAGAACTCAAATTGTCTATGGTTCTCAGAGCTACACTTCCAAAGCTACAGTCAGCAATTTTTCTTCAGAGCCCAAGGGAGATATAGGAGAAAAAGACAAGAGAAGGAAGGGGCATAAGAAACCCCAGAGAGGCCAGGAGAGCACTTTTCCCTGTATTCAGTGGGCTGCAAACTGGATGTGTGACATCACCAGAGGACCAACTCTGGAAGAACATCAAAGCCCCAGCTCCAGTGAGTCAATCCAACAGAAAGGGAGCCTCCCAGTGCACCTCGGAAAGGGGTCAGTAGTGGGGGGCACACAAAGGACTGGGGATTAACAGGCTGGTTATTTTTCCTTTTTTTTTTTTTTTTTGGTAATTTTCTTTTATTAAAAACATGTCCTAAAAAATGCGGCTTTTCTTTTATGTCTGGGTGATAGATATCTGCCTAGAGGCTGGCCTGGAGCACTGTGGGAAGGAACAGGGAAGAAGGCAGCAGGGTGTCCCATGTTACCCATCTCTGACCTGAGATCTAAAGAGAGACATTTATTTAATGCAAATGAGTCAATCATTCAGATATCAACTCTCTCCAGGTCCTTGGCCCTAACAAATTGGAAACTTCCAAGTCTTGATGTTGAACCATATAACTCCTTGAACCTTGGGGTCAGAGGGGAAATGCTCTTAAAATCACCAAGGATTTCCAGATGGGAGCTTCTCTCCACAGTGTCTCCTTTTCTTGAATTTAGGCAGATGGGAAAATAGGCGTGGGAGTAGGAGATAGGAGCTCAGGAGATGCCACCCAGGAACCCACACTCAAGTTCATATCCCATCACCCTACCCCTCCCCGACCCAGCCCAAAGGTCTAAAATGCCTGCAGGAGGGCAGAGGTGTCAAGAGGTGGAAACAGCAGCCCAGACCCCAACACAAGTCCTAGGAGACAAGTCTAAGGAGATATAATGGCCCTGACTCAGGTCACAGGGTACAGGGCCTGGAGGTGAGGGCCGAGCCGATCTCCAGAGGTGGGCTTAAAAAGAGAAAGTGAGGGAAGGGGAAGAATGGGCTGGTGAGAAAAGGGTTCCCAGTTTGCAGGCCATGGCCAGTTTCCCCAGTAGCACCCAGACAGCAGCAGGAACGGGGCAGGGGCTCCTCTTGAAACATTGGTGGCTACAGGCTGCAGGGGAGGGTTGGAGGGGAGAAGGGTTACTGGTGTGGCCTTGGCCTGGCCTTACCCCAGCCAGTGCGGGTCTTCAGAGAGAGCCCACCCAGCCTCCAGAAAGAAGGCTGACTACTGACTGCGGCCCCTCTCTGCATCCATCTTCCTCCTCTCCAGAAGTGGCTGAGCCCTCCCAGCCCACGGTAACAGTGCCTCACTCACCTCTCATGATCTCTGACACCCTGGCCTTCAGCCTCTTCCTTGGGAGCTGCCTCCTCCTCCTCTTCCTCTTCCTCCTCCTCTGGAGGAGGTCCCCGGCCTGAGTCTGGCTCAGAAGGAGTGCTGTTCTTCTCCATCTCTGTAGGTAGGGGCCTCTCACCCTCTAAGGTAGCCATCTCCTTTTCCTCCTCTTCATGGTCTCCCGACTCCTTGGGACGTTTAGGGGAGTCCTAGGCACATTATCAGAGATAACAGTCAACATTATCAGAGTCAACAGCCAAGCTCCCCGTGCCTACACTGCTCCTGAGAGCCAGGCCAGAGCCCCCGGAGATGCAGCAGAGCCCACTCTGGCAGTTACCTGCAGCATGTCCCCTGCTCTCCTCTTCAGCATGCCCTTTTCGTTCTTGTCCTTGGCTGGCTCGTCGATGACCAGCTTCCCCTCCTCATCACTGCTCCCCTCTGCATTGCCTCTCTTATCACCATCACCCTCAGGGACTTCAGGCTCCAACTCCGGCTCTTCCACACAACTCTTTTTCTGGGAGGACTGTGGTGGAGATATCAGAGGCTGAGTGGCACCAGAGACTAGTCCCTCCCCAACCACCCCCTTAGACACTCACTCCTTCTTTTGCCCACCTCTCCCCCACCCCCACCCAGGTGCCCAGTCTCACAAGTGATTTGAGACCCACCTCTGTTGGATTAGCCCTGGGGTTAACCCACAGGCCGGGCAGGCAGGGCTCTGTGCAGGAGGGGGGAGGGCTGGAGCAGGAGGCAAAACCTCGGGTCAACTTCTCCCAAAGGGATCTGGGACCCGTTCCCCACGACCCCCGCTCCCCCTGCCCTCCCGCCTCGTCCTGCCCGGCTCACGACCCTCCTCTTGGAAGGCTGTGTCCTCTTACTAATGATGGCCAAATAAAGGGTTACCCCACTTACCGCCTCCATTCTATTCTTGTCCTCAAAGCCACTGACAGTGACCCCTAACTATAGTCACTCCATACCCCCGGGGTCCCCATCTCTACCACCCCAAAAGCACTGCCTGTGAGCAACACCCCTGGTGCCCACAATATACCTGCTTTTCAGTGCTCTGAGGGGCACTAATAGCTCACCTGGTAGCCAGAGGCCTTGACTGTAGGGTTGTTCTCGATCTCCCACAGCCCCTCGCTGAACCCTTTCCTCTTGTTGGGCTTGCCAAACTTCTCCTTGGACTCCTCGTAAGGGAAGAGGTCTTTGGGACCCAGGAATGCCCTGGTGAGAGACGGGAGACTGCTCTCAAGCCCCAAGATGCCCCCCAGCTAAATGCCAGACACAGACAGACATCATCACTCCCCTTCCCTATAATGATGTTCCCAGTGTCCCACCTGCACCCCACTGGCCCCTCACTCACGTCTCATGGGTCCCAAAAAAAAAGACTTGGTATTTGTTGGCTGTTGATTTCACTGCAGCCTCAGGCATCTCATCAATCTAGGCAAGGAAGGGAGAGGAAACGTAAACTTGAGTCCCAAGGCCTTCATTCTGAGGCAAGGTGACATTTGTATAAAGCTAGGCAGAATGAGACTCCAGAGATTACCCAATCTGCCAAACATTCTTAGTAGTATAACTTGTCCAAATTAAATTAGACAGGAAAACCTAACAAATACAGAACTACTTGACTCCCTTTCAGAGAACTTCTCCAATGCCCAATCCTGGCCAGGTGCCGTTATACTCTCATTTTTTTTTTTTTTTTAAATATATTTTCAGACAGTGCCTTGTTGTGTAGCCCATGCTGGTCTCTAACTCAAGATCCTCCTTCCTTGGCCTCCTAATGTGCCACTATACCCTTCTCCAATTATGAAATGTCAATCAAAGCATCTCAACTCTTTCAAAGCTTTCTCATGGTAACAGCCCACATCTCTCTTTATTTAAAAAAAAAAAAACCCTTTATTTTTTAAATATTTTTTAAAGATTTACTTATTGATTATACAGTATACAGAAGAAGGCACCAGACAGATGGTTGTGAGCCACCATGTGGTTGCTGGGAATTGAACTCAGGTCCTCTGGAAGAACAGTTAGTGCTCTTAACCTCTAAGCCATCTCTCCAGCCCTCTATTTATTTGTTTTTGTTTATTTGCCTTGGTGTTTGCCTGGAACTGGAGTTACAGACAGTTGTGAGCTGCCATGTGGGTGCTGGGAATTGAACCCTGGTCCTCTGGAAGAACTGTCAGTGCTCTTAACTGCTGAGCCATCTCTCCAGCCCCACCTACATCTTTTCAATGACAAAGTTGGAAACTTCACCCCTTAGCTTGCTCCACCCCCAACTGTCCTGAAACTCACTCTGTAGACCAGGCTGACCTTGAAAGCCAGTAAAATCCAGAAAATACACCCCCTTCCCAAGGAGACACAGAGCACTATAATATAATAAGGACCAGATTCCAAGCCTAATTTCTTTCCTTTTTTAATTTCCTTTTTCCAGAGTTTCTTTGTGTAGACTTGGATGTCCTAGAACTAGCTCTGTAGACCAGGCAGGTCTTGAACTCAAAGATCTGCCTGCCTCTGCCTCCAGAGTGCTGGAATTAAAGGTTTTTTTCCTTGAAAAACAAAACAAAGAGCATTTATTTTATGTGTATAGATGTTTCTTCCGAATGTTATTTCTGTATACCTCACCAATGCCCAAGGAAGCCAGAAGGGGTGTCAGATCCCCTGGGACTAGAATCCCAGATCCTACATAGAGCTCTTAACCAGCAAAACATCTTTCAACCTAGGCCTATTTCTTGAAGAGATCCCTTGCCAGATGACCTAGGAGGAATTCTGCAGTAAAGGCAGTAAATGTCAAGAGAGAACAGCTGGCCAGCCTAGCCCAGATAAAGTCCTGAAATCCAGGCCAAGCCAAACTGTTGGGGTGAGGACTACAACTCCCAGCAACCCTTGCAACAGCCCCAGATGCCCGCCCTTCTCCCAGAGGCCAGGTGGCCATGTTGATTGGGGCTTGTCTAGACCCAAACCTAAGAGACAGGCTAAGGCAGTGATTAGATAAAGAGGGTACAACTGTGAACACTGGGAGACAGGGAGGCTGACTAAAATGGGCTGAGTGGGAATGCTCGAAGGGCATCTCGCCCCAGACTTGGAAGTCTTTAGGTTTCTGGGCCCCTCCCCTTTGCCCCGTGGCCTCTGGGGACTTCGGTCCAGCCCCTCCCCCTAGGAAGGCACAACTCAAACTATGCCCAGCCCAACAATCAGGAGATGCTGGGGTGTGGGAACCTGGAGGAAAGGCATGCAGGCAGTTCCCCCACAACCGTGATCCCCATCACTATGACAACTCAACCCCCCCCCCCCCCCCCCGGCCACTCAGCAACCTGGAATGTGACCACCCCTCCCCCCAGGCCTTCCATCCTGGATTGGGGAGGAGACACTAAACACGCACCCCACCCCCACCCCCAGCCCGTAATCTGGCAAGCATGGTTTTGGGCTCTACGTGAAATCCAGCTAGGACTGGAAGCCACCCCCACCCCCTCCCCCCGCAAAGGGGTGGGGACAGGGGAAGAGCAGGACAGGGTACCTGGCTCCAGTTATCGGCTAGCCCCTCCCTCTTCTCAGAGTCGCGTTAGCAAAGAAAAAGGAAAAAAAAAAGAAGGCCCCCAGGGTTTAAGAGATCCCAAGAGACAAGCAAAGGATGACGGTAGCAAAGGCTGGCTCATAGGCCTGACACCTATGCCTGGGAGGTGTTTGTGTGGGGGTGGTGTTGTCCAAGCTGAAGTGCTGGAGGAATGCCTATAGCCAAGGCAGGGCGCCCATTACTGTGCTTTCAGTCTGGTATAATACATATGTAATGAAAGGGAAGAGCGAGCGAAGACTCTAAAAGAAAGAGGCGTGGACAAGGGTTAGGAGCTCTCTCCAAGAACACAGACTGAAACATAACTGGGCACCCTAGCTTCCCAAGGACAGCAAACAACGGGCACGATCTAAATCCTGTGCCAGGGGACCCAGGAAGCTCTAGCTGCCCAGTCCCAGAAACAAGACTGGCCGGAAGGAGCCATACAGACTCCCCCAGTCCTTCCAGCTTCCAGCTACAGAAAGGCTGGGTGTGGATCATGATGGCTTCCTTAAGAGTCACTCCAACAACCCTGACCAGGTTATGTAGGTGCAGCAGGTAGGGCTGGGGCTGGGAAGGCTCTAGGCCCCTCCCCCCCACTCCAGAGGGGAAATCACTTCTGTGGCAGCACCCTCCTCCAGCTACAAAGGAGCCTGTCCTGAATCTTCTCTCAGGTGGTGACTTTATATCCAGTGTGACTAAACTCAGTGAGTCAAAGGAAAGTGAGTCAGGGTGGGGCCAGATGTGCTGGGGACCCTAGCACACTTCCTCCTCTAGTCAACTGGAAGGAGATTCTGGAATTTCTTAACCATTGCAGCCAACACCTCTGCATTTGCCTGCCTCCATCAGGCAGACCCTAAGCACCAGAAACCTAATCCTGTCCAATCCAGAGGCCTTTGAAGCCATTTGCAGTGCTCGGAGCAGCGCGGAGAACTGAAAGCCATGCCCACGGCACTCAGAACACAAGCAGGTCCCAGATCGCGGGGCACTTCGTGAGGAAGAACACAACATAGCATCTGAGCACCACACCCAGGGCCTGAATGACTTGCCCTAGGGGAACCAGAATGTCCAGGACTGTAGGCAGCTCAGACATTTGGGCTGGGGACTGTGGCAGAGCCAGGGGCAGAAAAGAGTGAGGAAAATAGAAGGGCTGCTCAAGAGAGGAGAAAGGCACTCGGGGTGAGGGTGGGGGTGGGGATGGAGATCTCCTGGCTTGGGTGATGCCTGGAGATACTTCAGGAAGTTAGGCAGGAAGAAGAGGGAAGAACACATTCTTCCAGTCAGGTCCTGCTACCATGTGGCCCTTAGAACTGATATCTCAAACTCTGGACTCCATGTTTCCCAGAAGCAACAACTGAGGGAAGCAAAGTGCAAGTGGTGGCCTGGATCATGGCTGAAGATTCTGGCTATACCCTGGAGCAGCCAGCCATCAGATTTCAGACTTCCTCCTCCAACTCAGGAAGAGCTAAGACAAGTTTCTAAGGACTTGGAGGTGGGAGAGCTGACTCAGTTTTGTCCTTTTGGAAGCCAAGGGGAATGCCTTAGGGAGGTGACAGGCCATGGGTGTACCCTCCCCTTAAGGGTCACAACCAAGCCAAATGTTGGGGTGCATACCTCTTTGAGACCCATTCACAAATACATCTCAGAGGTCTAGGCCTCAATAAAGTAACTGCCTCTCTGTCCTAGAAGTTCACAATGAAAAGAAATCGATGGTATTCCTACTCCCGCGTGTCTTCTTCCCGAAAGACAGAAATCAGAGTGGCTTTCTAATAAGGAGGGCAATAGGTCTCAGGGATTAAGATTAGCAGAGAATCCCTAAGTCCCCACTTCAGGACCAGTTCTCCTTCCTCAGGCATAGCCTACCATTGAACTTTGTCTCACCCCCAGCAAGAAAAAGTAGTGCAGACCTGGGTTCAATTCTTGCCCCGCCTATCAGTGCCTTGGCTTTTGGGCCAAGAAGCCAGTGGATCAGAGGGTGCAGGGTAAAGTACAGGAGTGTTCCCATGACACAGACATTACCTAGCTTCGGTCAGGCCCTTCTAAGACTCTGGAAAGTGTCTAGCTTTCTCTGCTTCACTCCCAGCCAGAGGCCAGGCCTTATTTGACCCATTTGAAAAGTTTCAGAGAGTAAGGAGCTCGGGCAAACGGGCCTGAACACACTCCACAGGAGGGGGAGAGGGTACTGGAGGGCCACCTGGGTTTTCTCAATGACCAAGTTGGCCCGACAGCCTGAATAGTAACCAGGAGAGCATGAAGGAACTTCCCAGGGCCAGAGCCGTTCTGAACCAGATGAACAGTCAGCCATACTGGAAAAGCCAGAGCCTCAAGGCAATCCTGCTCAGGACCTCTCCTTCAGGCCTTTCCACCCTAGGATTTCACTTTATACAAGCCACACACCCTAAGGGGCTGAGTCACGCTCTCACCCAGGACCAAGGGCCCCTCTACAGTCACTTTGATAACTTGCCAGAAGCACCCACACACTCACTCAACCTTTTCCTCGGAGGAAAGGTGATAAACACAGCAGGCTTTCGGCCCCACCCTCCCACCTGGCCAGGTGCTGGAATGGGGAAGGGCCTTCTGTTGGCGGCTTCGATCAACCACATGGCTGATCGGGCCTCTCGGCTGAAGACGCTCCCTGGCGGGATGCGGAGGCAACTCCGTCTCCCCACAACCCCCGGCCCCCAAGATGATCACACGGGGCCCTGCTGCCTACAGCTCCAAGTCTAAGTTAGTGGCATATGGAGGGAGGGATAGCCTCGTGGTGCAGGGGGCTAACGGGTTATGGCAGAGTTACCAGCCAGGCAGACCATTTATTTAGTGCCCCCCAATCACTCCACGACCCCCTCAACTTCAGACTTCCTACAAAACACTCCGAGAAAGTTTGTTAGACGCCAGGTCTACCCCCACTTAACCCTCTGTGGACGGGGACCCTTCGGAACCGTTTGTGCAGCCAGAGGAACCTAAACTGAAGGCAACTATCAATGGAGACTCGGGGCTCGAACGGGGCTCCCCGAAGGGGTTGGGAGTCGCGACAGAAGCGACACACCACCGGGCCGCTCCCCGATCGTGCGCCCAAAGCCTCGGCCGCTAGGAGGGTTGCGGGCCGGATGAGCACGCGGTGCCTCCGGCCAGCCGGAACCCGCCGCCTCCGTTATGTAAGCGGTGGTGGGCTCCCACCAGGGCGAGCAGGCCCGGCGCCCCTGCCCCTCCACCCGCCCCGAGCTCGGGGACCGAGCGTTATGCAATCGCTCCAGGGCCCGCGATGGCCCCGCTACTCACCCGGGCCGGCCAGTGTGGGTAGCCCTTCATCTTCGCGAACACCAGGTCCCCGCATTTGTACTCCTTCTGCCGGTTGGATCGCGACATGGCGGGGCCGCGGGCGCCCCGGGCTCCGCGCCGAGCCGGGAAGCGCGAGCCCAAGTTTGCGCGTGCGGCGGTTGTGGCGCCGCTGCGCTCCGGCCCTCGCGCGGCCCCCGCCTCGATGGTGGCCCCCGGCGCGAGCTCTGGAGCCGCCACGACGTCTGCGCCCGCGCACCGCTCGGACGGGGCGGACGCGGTGGGCAACGATCGGCTCGGGGCGCGCTCGTGCGCTTGTTTGTGTTTGAAATTCAATTGCTCCCTCCTCAGCGCCGGGCCTCTTCCTCCACCCCCCTGCGCGGCCCACTCCTCCCCTTGCGCTCCCGCCCGCGGCGGTTCGATGCGCGCAGCTGCTCGACGCCTGCTGCCTGCCTGGACCCGACGCCCAACCTGAAAGCCGCGGGCGGAGCGCAGCGGCGCAGGCCTGAGGAGCTGAGCACCGAGCTCGTCGAGCGGGCTTTGTGTGCGGGCGGGTGGTGAGTGCCAGCCGGCGAGGAGCGGGCGCCTGCTGGACAGGCTGCACGTGCCCCTCCCATGGCTCCGCGGGGCGCTTCCAGCCGGGGCCTGCTGTGGCCGTGGTTGCGCAGTGTTCTCCTAGCCCGTTTCGTGTCCCAACCCATGGATCTGCTTGGCGCCCTTGGCTTCTAGCTAGTTAGACGGCCAAGGCGAGAGGTGTAGGCACCTCAGAGCGGTGTAAGGTCCATCCTAGGCTTCCACGTGCTTCTGTTGGCGGGGGTTATAAGAGTTCGAATCCCACCTAGTAAGTCAGTAGGTTTGAAATTCGCAGTGCCATGGTGTGCAAGCGATTGTGGCCATTTTCGGGGTTCAGTAAATGCTAATAATCTATGCTGCTTCCTAGTAAATGATCTGTACTTCTACCAGCTAACCTCTCCAATACTCCTAAAGAATAAAGACGGTGGGCTGGAGAGATGGCTCAGCGGTTAAGAGCACTGACTGCTCTTCTAGAGGACCCAGATTCAATTTTTTACTCTAAGAAAAGAGTAAAGACTGTGGAATACCTTTAGAAATGTATAATCCTGATAATTTGAGAGGGCTTTGCCCAAGTGGTGTCTTTGAGAATGAATATGACTTTGTCAGATGCTGGGATACTGTCCTGGGTTATATTCTTTTTTGAGGAGTGTGCTCTAGACAGGGTTTTTCCAGGTAGCCCTGACTGCCCCGGAACTCACACTGCTCTGAGGCCGAGGCTGGCTTCGTTCAGATCCTCCTGCTTCTACTTCCTAAATGCTGCGATTCTTCGGCTTGGGCCACCACAGCTTGGCCTGAGTTACCTTTTTAGATTATGATGGAAATGATGGGCCCACAACGTGTTCTCAGATCTCAATCCAAACAAGATTTTTTGTTGTAATTACATTTCTATTTATGGAATAGGTTCTTTGTTGTTACTGGTTTGGTTTTGGTTTTTTGATTTTTTTTTTGAGATAGTCTTACTATGTAGCATTGGCTTGCTTAGAACTCACAGAAATCAGCTTACCTTTGCTTCCTGAGTGCTGATATTAACGACATGCATCCTATTGTCCATTTTAAAGAGATTTTAAATTTGTGTTTGTGAGTGTATGCCACATGTGTACAGAAGAGGACTTCAGACTCCCTGGAACTGGAGCTGCAGGCTATTGTGAGTCCATTAACATGGGTGCTGGACTCTGAACTTACATCCTCCGGAAGAGCAGCCAGTGCTCTTAACCACTGAGCCACCTCTCCAGCCCTAATCACACTCTCTTATAGAGTTTCATGAGTGGGTCCAGGGTCAACAAGTTTCCTGTACCAGACGTTTTCTTTTGGGCCACCAACCAGCTCCCAAATCACAGAGACTTATTGGTTTTGGAAGCTCAGCCTAGCTTAGGCACATTTCTGGCTAGGTCTTTTAACTTAAATTAGCCTGTTTGTCTTTATCTAGCTTTTGGCGCTGGGCTTTTTACATTTTCTTACTTTCTTGTAGTCCCTATGCCTAGCTGGCTAGTAGCTGCCTGGCTTCTTGCCCTGGGCATGTCCTTCTTCCTCCTCAATTTAGCCTAGGTTTTTTTCCTGCTTACTTATTATCTTGTATACTTATTGACTGTTCAGGTTTTTGTTTGTTTGTTGTTTTTGTTTTTTTTAAAGATTTGAAAGAGGAGTATTTATTTATTTATTTATTTTAACATTTATTTATTTATTATGAATACAGACAGAACAGGGCGCCAGATCTCATCATAGATGGTTGTGAGCCACCATGTGGTTTTGCTGGGAATTGAACTCAGGACCTTTGGAAGAACAGTCAGTGCTCTTAACCTCTGAGCCATCTCTCCAGCCCCGGCTGTTCAGTTTTTTATTAAACCAATCAGGTGCCTTAGGCAGCAAGGCTAAACAAATGCAACACATTTTTTCATAATTAAATACACATCCTTACATTATTAAACAGATGCAGGATAAAGTAATACACCTTTGCACAACACAGTTAAAGTAATGTTTTGCAGCATAAACAAATGTAACACATCTTTGCCAAGTTAAAATAATATTCCACAACAGTTTTCTTTATGTCCTACCACTATGAAGTTTTACATGTTTTAAACTTTTCAAATTATGCACAATTCCAATTTAGTTAAAACTTGAGGTCCTGCCCTTTTCTCCACTTTGTTGAAAGTGTTCAATAAGACTTCTAAATTTTTTGGTGAGATTGAGAACAGAGCTCAGTAGAACAGGAAACAAAGTCTTGGGCTTGATCCCCAACACCACACATAAAAACAAAGAAAAAACTGTTAAGGCACCAGTCCCCCTGGCCTCTCCCCCATGTAGACAGGGCGCCACAAGCCTGTTCCTTTTGTTGCAGTAAAACCTTCCCGGCTTTGGTTGTAATTTAATATCCAAGTTCTTAGATCAACTCCACCAGCTGCCGTACCCCAAACCACCAACTCAGAGGCTCAGTTATAACAGGAGCAGAAGGCTGGACCCTTGGGGATTCAGACTTCCTGTTGTTCTTTGAGACTGAATTTTCTTAAAAAGCAGATTTTAATTTGTCAGGTTTGGGATGTGTATGCATTTCTAACAAGCTCTAATACATAGCCACACCTGCATAATGCCACCATTGGAGCAGTAAGACCCTGAAACAGGGTATCAGACCTTTTGATTTCTCTGGCTTTCTGTTAAGACGTTATCTATAGATAAACAAACCTGTGACAAAGACCATCACAGGCTGGGAAAAAGTCCTCACATACTAATTTTAACTGTACAAGTCCTGTTCACAGTCTCCTTAAAGGGTCAGCATGTGCCAAGTTTACGATCACTAATAAGGAAAATGAACATATCAAAAAAACTTTATTGATTCTTTAGGGGAGTTGTTTGTTTTTTAGGTTTTTGGTGGTGGTGGTGTTTTGAGGTTTTTTTGTTTTTGTTTTTTTAAATATAAAAGTAAAATAGGGATGTGAATGTACTCCAATAGTAAAGTGCATGCACAGCATGCTTGAGTCCTTGGGTTTGATCCCCAGCACCTCATAAACCTGGAGTGGTATAGAATATCCATGGTAAAGTTCAGAAAATCAGAAATTCCAGGCCATTCCGAAAGACTTAGCAAGTTTGAGGCCCGCCTGAGAGGCATTAGACCTTGACTTAAAAAAGAAGCAAAACAGGCTGGAAAAAATGGTCTAGCAGTCAAAAGCTTGTTGTGTTCCCATACCTGGGCTCTCTTCTGCCTACACACAAACACACACAGACACACACCTGTGGGCCAGGAGAGGGCACCAGATGTCATCATAGATGGCTGTGAGTTCCCATGTGGTTGCTGGGAATTGAACTCAGGATCTCTGGAAGAACAGTCTCCAGCTCCCAAAATTTGTTTTCAAAATAATCCATGGCAGCTCACAACTGTCTGTAGTTCCAGTTCCCAGTTCCAGGCAAACACCAAGGCAAATAAATAAAAATAAATAAATAAAGTTTTTTGTTTGTTTGTTTGTTTGTTTTAAATAATAATGTATCAAGTAGAAAAGAAAGGCCAGGGACTGGAGAGATGCCTCCGAGGTTAAGAACACTGACTGATTGTTCTTCCAGAGAGCCTGGGTTCAATTCCCAGCTCCCACAAGGTGGCTCACAACTGTCTGTAACTACAGTTCCTGACATTCTTCCACAAGCAAAACACCAATGCGCATAAAAAATAAATGAATATTTTTCTAAAAAGAGCAAGGCTACATTTTTACTGTTCACAGGAGTGTGCCTAGACACATTTAAGATTGACTTAATAGAAGCTTGCCAGTTTTATTTGGAGGCGGTTACAATTTGATTTATATTGATTATTGGCTTTTACTATGGACATACATGTTTAACTTATTTAAATAAGCTTTAGATTCATTTAAAAAAAAAAAGCTAAATCTGTACTCATTTTCTTCATCAAGTTCTGTGTGAATATATGTTACTATGATTAGTTTCATAAAGAAGCTGATTGGCCAGTAGCTCAACAGAATACGGTTAGGTGGGAGGTCCAAACAGAATGCTGGAAGGAAAATGGGTGGAGTCCGAGGAGTCACCAGACTGGAGCCTGGGGGAGCAGGATATAGATTAATTGAATGGGTTAATTAAAGTTGTAAGAGCTAGTTAGTAATAAGCCTGAGCTATCACCGAGCATTTGTAATTAATATAAACCTCAGTGATTTTTTTTGAGAATCTGCTGGTGGGACAAAAACGCCCACTATTTTAATGCCATTAGTAACTTGTTAGTATATCACAGATCATAAAATATTTTTTACATATGACATGGACATGTAGTCACCTACTGAAAAGTAAATGACATCATCATGGTCTGTACCAATAGTTTCAAAGAATTCTTGGATTACATGATAACTTTATTCTTTTTTTAACTTTTTTAAATTTATTTTTATTTATTTTCCTGGAACTGGGAACTGGAACTACAGACAGTTGTGAGCTGCCATGTGGATGCTGGGAATTGAACCCTGGTCCTCTGGAAGAGCAGTCAGTGCTCTTAACCAATGAGCCATCTCTCCAGCCCTGATAACTTCATTCTCATTCTTGGATTAGGTGATAACTTCATACTTGGCCCAAGCCAGATGTGGTGGCTTGCACCTTTAATCTCAGCATTGGAGAAGCAAACACAAGTGGATTTCTGTACATTCAAGGCTATTCTGGTTTGCTGAGCAAGTTCCAGGCCAGCCAGAGCTATACAGTGAGACCCTGTCTGAAAATAAATAAATAAATTAAATAAATAAATAAATAAAATAAAAGGCCTTGGCCTTGATGGAATACCATTTGTATGAGGTTGTCCATTCATAACACTCTTATGCATACATTTTCTAGTGTGTGTGTGTATTTGTATGTATGAGGTACACATGGTATACATGTATGTGCTTTATGAGCACGAGAACCTGAGATCAATCCCCAGACCCACATTCAAATGCTAGAAGTGGTGGCATATGCTTGAAATCCCAAGGCTGGAAAGGCAGAGACAGGCAGATCCCTAGAGCACACTGTCCAGTTGGTCTATGCTACTCTGTAAACTCCAAGCCAGTGAGAGATCCTCCCTCAAGGAAGGTGGATGGTATCTCTGAAAATGATACCCCAAGTTCCATCTTAACTCTGCCATTATGCACACACATGCACATGTACCTGAACAGGCACATAGAAAGAGACAGATTGGGGCTGGAGAGCTGGCTCAGAAGTTAAGAGCACTGACTGTTCTTCCAGAGGACCTGAGTTAAATTCCCAGCAAAACCACATGGTGGCTCACAACCATCTATGATGAGGTCTGGTGCCCTCTTCTGTAAAACTGTATGCATAATAAATAAATAAATCTTAAAAAAAAAAAGAAAGAAAGAAAGAAAGAGACAGATTAAAACAACAACAGCCAACAGTGCTTATCTGTCTTCTAAATACCATTACATGCCTACTGCTGCTCTGACAGATTAAGAAGTATTGACATCCCTGACGCACTGTCACCACAAGTACTAGTCCTGCTGCCTCATGGGGCCCATTCACCCTCTGCATTCTGAACACGGTAGGCAATCTCTGGTAACCTTGCTGCTCATTTTTAAGAAAATGCATACATACACACACACACATATATATGTACGTATGTATAATCTCTTTTGCACATACATACATATACACACACATATGTATGTATGTATATATAATCTCTTTTGCACATTTGTTTTTGTTTTTGTTTTGTTTTGTTTCTGAGACAAGGTTCTCCGTGTAGCTCTGGCTGTTCTGGAACTTGCTCTTTAGACCAGGCTGGCCTCCAACTCTTTTGCACAATTTTTACTACAATATATTTATTACATTTTCTTCTTAGCAATGCATGTGAGATTCCTTCCTGTAACTATATGAGGCCATCCATTCACTTGGTAGGGGTGATTCACACCATGGCCCTGTAGGTCTTTCCCGGCCCCATCGACTGGGACTGAATGGTTAACTTTCTTTAGATAACATAAATTCTGTGGATGTGAATAATACCATCCAGCTCCTGTCCCTCAGGAGTGAGACTTCCTGCCACTTTTTTTCTGTTTACAAGCTAAAAGAGGTCTGAGGAAATTCCCAGTGTGCCACAGAGTGATGGAAGCCCACCACCACTCCAAGTCACAAACCTCCAATCCCTCTGCTTTGCTTGTGGTCCCAGGAGGGCAGCTGCCTTTAGTACATCTGCTTACATCCTACCTTCCCCATCCTAGAGAGTGTTGCTGTGGAATATGACTTTAACTATGTAAAAGTATGTTGTATTTGTTTATGCTGCATTTGTTTAATTATATAAAGATGTGTTGCTGTTTCACCTTGTCTGCCTAAGGTACTTGATTGGTCTAATGAAAAGCTGAACAGCCAATAGCTAGGCAGGGCTGGTGGGCAGAGAGAATAAGTAGGAGGAGGAATCTAGGCTCCGGAGGAAAGAGAGAAATAGAAGAGAAGCCAGAGAGAAGAAGAGGACAGCCAGCCAGCCACCAACCAGGCAAACACGGACTAGGACATACAGAATGAAGTGTTAAAAACCTCGAGGCGAAATGTAGATGTAGAAAAACAGGTTAATGGGGCTGGAGAGATGCTTATCCATTAAGAGCACTGACTGTTCTTCCAGAGGACTGGGGTTCAATTCCCAGCATCCACATGGCAGCTAACAACTGTCTGTAGTTCCAGTTCCCAGTTCCAGGCAAACACCAAGGCAAATAAATAAATAAATAATAAAGTTTTTTTTTTAAAGAAAAACAGGTTAATTTAAGTTATAAGAGCTAGTGGGACAAGCATAAGTTGAGGCTGAGCATTCATGACTAGTAATAACTCTCCATGTCATGTCTTGGGAGCTAGTTGATGGCCCAAAAGAAAGCCTGCTACAGGGTGTTGCTGCTGAGATACTGAGGACAGGAAGTGAGAGGCACGTGGACTGTGCCTCCTGGGCAGGACTGATAATATTGAGCCCTGGTGGACTTTCTGCCTTCCTCTCTGGGATGATAGCCTCTTGGCATCAGGCCCAAAGTATGGTGTTGCTGCAGGAGGCAGATTGTAGCTTCTGTTGAGGACCGGTGGAGTGATGAGTATTGAAAGGCCATTTTTGTTACCACAGTTTGCCTGTGGCTCAAGGGCTTTATTCATTTGTTTGCTCATTCGTTATTCTGCTCACAGTTATTCTTGGCCTGATGGATGGCAGACCCTGGGTCAGTGCTGGAGCATGGTATCCCATACAAGTGGGCAGCAGGATGTGGTGGCACACACCTTTAATACCAGCACTTGGGAGGCAGAAGCGGGTAGATCTTTGTGAGTTCCAGGCCAGCCAGGACTTCACAGTAAGAACTTTGTCTCAAACAAACAAAGAAAGAAGAAGGGGATAGCTGGCTGCCAGGACTGTAGAGAGATGACGAGAACACTCTTCAGCTCCATTCTGCTAGTCACTTGGGCACACTCTGTCCTTACCCTGACCTCATTGGGCTGGTTTGGGAACTTCTGATTTTCTCCAAATCTCAGCTTTTACCATGACATCTATATATATATTTTAACTTTTAAAAGTTTACATTAATTACTCTTTCACTTATTTATTTATGCCACTAGAGATGGAACTAGAGATGTTAGAGATGTGACTTTTTGTTAATAAAAAATTTCTGAAATGCAATACTTAGTATTTGTAAAAGCAGAATGCCTAAATTCACATAATCTCCAGCCCCCATTTTCGTTTGTTTTTCAAGACAGTGTTTCTTGGGCTAGAGAGATCACTCAGCGGTTGAGAGCACTGACTGTTCTTCTGGAGGACCTGAGTTCGATTCCCAGAATCCACATGGCAGCTAACAACTGTCTGTAATTCCAAGATCTGACACCCTTACACAGTTGTACATTCAGGCAAGACACCAATTCACATAAAAGTAAATAAATAAATAAATAAATAAATAAACATTTATAAAAAAAGACAGTGTTTCTCTGTGCAGCCTTGGCTAGCCTGGTCTTGAACCCGTGATTCTCCTGTCTCAGTCTCTTGAGTGCACAGCTGTGCCTGGTCCTTTTATACACATTTTGTTTTCCCAGAGCCTTTTTTTTCCTTTTGCTGACTTTTCCAGTCTCTGATCCATTTAATCTGAAGATACTTAGACAGATCAGATAGTGTCTACTACAGTTCTTGCAAGTATCCTTCCTGAAGCTGCTGACCTATTTTAACTGAGCTGGAGCTACATTTGAACTAGCTGTCCTCTGGTCGCCCTCCCATTGCCCTGGGGATTCCTCTCTTTTTTTAATTTTTTTATTTATTATGTATACAGTATACAGAAAAAGATACCAGATGTCATCATAGATGGCTGTGAGCCACCATGTGGTGGCTGGGAATTGAACTCAGGACCTCTGGAAGAACAATCAGTGTTCTTAACCTCTGAGCCATTTCGCCAGCCCCTGGGATTCCTCTTTATAGCTTTATATATGTTGTAGCAGGCTTTCTTAGTCTGTCAGCCCCCAAATTATGACATAGAGACTTATTAGTTATAAATGCTCGGAATTATCTTATAACTTAAATTAACCTGTTTCTAGTCATCAACATTTTGTCTCAGGGCTTTTTACCTTTCTTTCATTTAGTATGCCCTATTCAGTGCAAGGCTGTCTGGCCAGCCTGGGTATCTCCCTCTCTTTCCCTCCCTTCTCTCCTGTCAGCCTAGATTCCTCTTACTCCTTATGCTGTCTGCCCACCAACGCTGCCTATCCCTCTACTACCTAGCTTTTGTAGTAGTATTGCCTGCCGCTGAGCCATCTCGCCAGCCCCTAGGCACTGTATCTTATGCTAAGCCATCCCAGCCCTTAATCCTTTCCTAACATGTTAGTTGCTTTAGTTAGGTGCCATAGAACAATAGTTCTCTATACTATGACTATGTGTTACTCTCATTGGTCAACTAAAAGCTGACAGGTCAGTAGCCAGGCAGTAAATTAGTCTGGAAAGCCAAACTGAGAATGAGGAGAAGAAGGAGGAGTCAAGGGAGATGCCAGCCAGCTGCCAGGGAAACAAGATATGCTAGAGGGCAAGTAAAGCCAGGAGCCACAAGGCAAAGCATAAACTAATAGAAATGGGTTAATTTAAATGTAAGAGCTAGTTAGTAATAAGCTTGAGCTATTGGCCTAAAGTTTACAATTAACATAAGTGTCTGTGTGATTACATGGGATCGGGTGGTTGAGACAGGAAAGGTTGGGCCAGGCATGATGACACAAGCCTTTAATCCCAACATTTAGGAGGCAGAGGCAGGCGGATCTCTGTGAGTTCCAGGACAACCAGGAGCATATAGTGAGAAATTCTTCCCAATTATCAAACAAATATCAATGCTTAGGGATTGTAGAAACAGCTTTGTAGTTAAGATTATTGCCTCTCTCAAAGAGAATAGAGATTTGGTTCTCAGAATCCATGCTGGGTGGTTCATAGCTGCAGGCAATTCCAGTTCCAATAGATGTGATGCCTTCATCTGGTCTCCTGGAGCTCTGCATGCATGTGGCATGCATACAGATAAATACACATAAATAAACATAAATGAGTAAAATCATCTGTTAAAAAATGGTGCTTAGTAGGTAACAGGAGGCAAGAGAGACATCTATGGACCCCCCTGGTAAGGGGAATAGGGAAGCTCTCCTGAGAAAACTGGGATCATTTAGGGGAGTGAGCAGAGGGAGGTAGGAAGAGAACATGAGAGAATGAGATGGTTGGGTGGGGGAGCAACAGAGTGGGAGAACAAAGAAATGGATATCTTAATGGAGGGAGCCACTGTGGGGTTAGAGAGAAACCTGGTGCTAGGGAAGCATCCAAAGCCCACAAGGTGTCCCCAGCTGGGACTCCAAGCAATAATGGAGAAGGTGCCTAGACAGGACTCCCCTATAGTCAAATGAATGACCACCCTAATTGTCATTCTAGAACCTTCATCCAGCAACTGATGGAGGCAGATGCTGAGATCCACTGCTAAGCACCGTGTCAAGCTCAGGGTCCAGCTGAAGAGAGCGAGAGAGTATATGAGCAAAGGCATCAGGATCATGAGCAGGAGACCCACAGAGATGGCCGACTGGAGCTGTGGGGAGACCACTGACTCTGGAATAACTGCTGAGGAACCTTCATGGAAAGGAACTAAACGCTCCAAATGTAGGCAGTTTGTGGAGCCCCTTGGAGGAGGTCTAGAGTTTATTCCTGGTGCATGGCGGGAGGGTCTCAGGCCTATCTCAACTGGATATGCCAGAGGGAAATGACTCACCTGGGATTTCCTGCCCTCCCTGGGGGAGGGGGAGAAGACTGAGGGAGGGTAGAAAGGAGGGAGGAGGGGCAGTGGAGAGTATGAGAACAAAATGTCTTAAATTAAAAAAAAAAAAAAAAAGGTGCCTAGGATGGATATGTGGCTCAGTGTATGCAGGAGGTCTTGAACTCATGGCTCACATTACAAAACTTAGTGTTCTTGTGTCTACCTGTAATTCTGCTCTTAGAAGGTGGAGGAAAGGGAATCAGATAGTGAAAGCTGATGCTGGAGAAATGGCTCAGTGCTAAAAAGCACTTGCTGTTCTTGCAGAGGACCCAAATTGGTCCCCAGCATCCACATGACACCTAACAACCAATTGTAACTCCAGTTTCAAGGATCTAATACCTTCTTCCCGCCTATGCAAGCATCCAGCGTGGATGTGGTAGGTGATACACAGACAAAAACAAAACAAAACAAAAACCTCACAAAAGACAAAAAATAAATTTAAATTTAAAAAGAGCTGGGTGGTGGTGAGACACACCTTTAATCTCAGCATTTAGGAGGCAGGCTGAGGCAGGTGAGTCTCTGAGTTTGGACTATGAATGAGTTCCAGATAGCCAGGGCTACACAGAGAAACCCTATCTTGAAAAGAAAAAAAAAATCAATCATCAATCAATTTTACAGAAACTTCAAAGTCATCCTCAACTTTGTAGCAAATGTGAGGCCAGCCTGGGCTACATGAGACAGCCTGGGCTACATGAGACAGCCTGAAAAGCAAAAGATGCACCATGAAGGTTTGCAGGAACTCACAAGCTCAGAAATTTCACTGTTCTGTCCTCAGGCCTATCAGATAGGTGGCTCTCTCTTTTACTGTTTCTATACCTGAAAGTTTCAGGCTGGGTAATTTATACAGAATTAAGGTGTTTTTACCTCTTGGCCCGGCCCTAAGCCTCAAGATCAAAGCCTTTGTGAAGGCATGGGTTTATCATTACAAAACTATTTCAGGAAAAGAGCATTTAATGCCTGAGGGCAGGGCAGGCACAGGTCTGAGTCTGGAAAGAATCTCAGTCAACAGATTCAAAAGTTAGGTTCTCACAGAAAGTTCAGCCAGCAGATTCAGAGCATGGGTTCACGCCAAAGGCTGCTGAACCCCATACCTCTTTGTCCAATCCTGAAATGCCACGAAGGGTAGTGCCCCGCTTATGTAGGCTTTTTTTTTAAAAGACCTCCTCACCTCTGGGCTCATGGCCAAAAACCCTCGCTGTGCGGATACAAAGGGTTTTGACCAGGGTTCATTTGAACCTGTCCAAAGCAATAAACGGACCCTTATGTTTTTACAATGAATCCAGCTCCCTGGTAGTCTTTGGGGGTCCCTTAACACAGGTACAACAGCCTTAAGGTGAAGCTCTTCCTGGTGATTCCAAAGAGTCTCAAGATAAGACAGAACATCCTGCTTAAAAACAACTGTTCAAGGCCAGGCAGTGAAGGTGCATGCCCTTAATCCCAGCAGTCAGGAGACCGAGGAAGCCTCTCTCTGTGAGTTCTAGGACAGCTTGGTCTACAGAGCAAATTTCTGAATAACCAGAGCTGTTACACAGAGAAATCCTCTCTTGATAAACCAACAAACCAACCATCCAAACAAACAAAACCCACAAGAGTCAGTATTAAAATGGTATTCGTGTGTGTGTGTGTGTGTGTGTGTGTGTGTGTGTGTGTGTGTGTTGTGCCCATACATAAGGGACAAAAAGGACATCTGGTGATTTCATCTATTGCTCTCTATTTAGTTTTTTGTTGTTGCTCATTTTTATTATTAGATTTATTCATTTTTTTTTGTATGTGAAGGTTTTGCCAACATGTTTGTGCAGCAATGCATGTTTGGTGCCCACGGAGGTTGGAAGGGGTAATCAGATCCCCTAAAATGAAAACTATAGATGTTTGTGAGCCATTATGTGGGTCCTGGGAATCCCATCTGGGTCTTCTTGAAGAACAACGAGAGCTGTTACCCTGTGAGCCAGCTCTCCAGCCCCTCTACCTTAGTCTGTTAGTGTTTATTTTTATTTTATGTGTCTATGTCTTGCTTGCATGTATGTATGTATGTATGTATGTATGTATGTATGTATACACACACACACACACACACACACACACACACACACACACACACACACACACCTGGATCCCCTGGGAGTAGAGTTAGAGACAGATGAGATTTGCTATGGTAGGTAGTGAGAGTTAGACCCAGGACCTCTGGAAAAACTGGCAGTTCTTTTAACTGTTGAGCCATCTCTCCAGTCCTTACCTTAAGTTTTTGAGGTGGGGATTTACCCAGAACCTGAAGCCTTCCATTTCCACTAGGCTGCTTGGCTATAGGGATCTTGGACCTGCCTGTCTCCATGTACCAAAACTAGAGTTACAGGCATATGCAGCCATGCCTGGCTCTTTTTGTGGGCAGGGATGCAGGTTTCAGGTCCTCTTGCGGCATTATATATCCTGCTGAGACACTTCTCCAGATGTATAACTGACTTTTATGACAAATTTACTCTCAAGATAACCCACTAATCCATCTAAGAGTGGCAGTGCCCTTTGACCTAATCACATTTTGGGAGGTCTCACTTGGCCTACATACCACTCCACAATGGAGAAGTTAAACCACAGAAGCCTAAAATGGTATTAGGCTGGATTGTTTTTTCCAACACAAGGTTTTCCCGTTTAGTCCTGCTTGTCTTAGAAGTCCCTTACGTAAATCAAGCTAGCCTCAGATTTAGAGATCTACCTGTTTCAGCATCCTGAATGTTGGGATTAAAGGCATGCAGCCCAATGCCCAGATCAATTTTATTATTTAAAAAGTGTAACCTGGGGGTTGGAGAGATGGCTCAGCGGTTAAGAGCACCCTCTGCTCTTCCAGAGGACCCGAGTTCGATTCCCAGCACCCACATGGCAGCTAACAACTGTCTGTAGTTCCAGTTCCAGGCAAAACACCAAGGCAAATAAATAAATAATAAAATAAAATAAAAACAAATAAAGTGTTTTTTTTTTTTTTTTTTTTTTAAAAGTGTAACCTGTATCCCAAGCTGATCTGGATGCCTTGCCAAGAATAAGATGACTCTGCATTTCTGATTTTCCTGTCTCCTTACCTTCCTCCTGAGATTTGGGATTACAGATATATGCCACTATGCTTAGTTTGTTTGGTGCTGGGTGTGGGGCTAGAGATATTGAAAAGAGTAAACTTAGTTCAAGAAATCCATTTTATATTCTAGTAGCCATACAGATAAAATAAATTTCAGTTCATATTCATGGCAGGAGTTTGCCCAGTTATCTAAGGACACCTGGATGGTCTACCCCTCAGGCAGTAAAAACCTGCCAGCCGCCCCACCCAGGTGGGGTCCAGGAATGTTAGGCTGTAAAAAGTCCTTAAGCATGAGTTCATCCAGAGCACACCTGCAGCCTTGACCCCAAGTAACCTTGCCTCATGGTCTTTGCCTATAAAAAGCTTGTGTAATTTGGGGTGCTCAGCCCTTTCCTGCACTGCACCCCTACAGAGAACAAGCTCCCTGCCCAGGCTTGTAACTCGCTGACAATAAACAGCATTTCATACGTCTCTGTCTCTGCTGGTCTCTCTGGGTGATTGAGATTCAGGCATTACAATATAACTCATTTGGTAGAGTTCTTGTCTGGTGTTATGCTCAGATCTCAGAATACCCCAAAAGACCACCAAAGAGTCTAAATCCATATGTAAAGGCAAAGAGCCTTTATTCAAACTCAAGCTTGGACTCTCTGCCTGTCCATTGCAGCAGTTAGAGCAGAGATTGCCCAGCCCAGGTGGAGTGGATGTTTGTTTTTTTAAAAATTTGTTTATTTGGGGCTGGAGAGATAGCTCAGAGGTTAAGAGCACTGACTGTTCTTCCAGAGGTCCTGAGTTCAATTCCCAGCAAAACCACATGGTGGCTCACAACCATCTATGATGAGGTCTGGTGCCCTCTTCTGTAAAACTGTATGCATAATAAATAAATAAATTTTGTTTATTTATTATGTATACAGTATACAGAAGAGGACACCAGATGTCATCATAGATGGTTGTGAGCCACCATGTGGTTTTGCTGGGAATTGAACTCAGGTCCTCTGGAAGAACAGTCAGTGCTCTTAACCTCTGAGCCATCTCTCCAGCCCTCTTTCTTTCTTTTTTGTTTTTCTTCAAGACAGGGCCTCTCTGGGTAGCCCTGGCTGTCCTGGAACTTACTCTATAAATGAGGCTGGCCTTGAAGTCATAGAGATCCCCTTGCCTCTGCCTCCTGAGTGCTGGGATTAAAGGTGTGGGCCACCACTGTCCTATGAGACTCAGTTTCAAAGGAACAAAGAAAACCACCACCAACAACAAAACAAAGCCAAAGGAGAAAAATGAGAGACTGTGAAGAGAAAAACTTTGGCTCAGGTCACCAGAGAGTAGGCTGAGGGGCCTGGATCTCAAAGCAGGTCTTAGGAGTCAGCATTGTGCAATACACATCAGCAGAGAGGCAGGACTTGATGGTCTAGTTTCTCAGTATAATGTTCTCTATGCATACTCTGCAATCAACTGAGAAATGTCTTAAAGGGCCAGACCTTTGGGCCCCACCCCACATCAACTCAGTAGGAAGCTCTTAGGCCTGAGTACAGGTATTTGTTTTAAAAAAATATCTTCTTGGGGGATGGAGAGATGGCTCAGAGGTTAGGAGCAGTGACTGTTCTTCCAGAGGTTCTGAGTTCAATTCCCAGCAAACACATGGTGGCTCACAACCATCTATGATGAGATCTGGTACCCTCTTCTGTATACTGTATAAAATCTTTTAAAAAAATAAGAAATATCTTCCTCTGTCTCTGTCTGCGTGTGCCATGGCACATGTCTGGGAGTCAGAAAACAACTTGTAGGAGTCTTTCCTTTTGCTAAGTGGGGTCCAGCTAAGGCTTGCCAGCAAGTGCCTTTACCTGCTGAGTCATCTCGTGCACTGCCCCCCTCTTTTTTTTCCAGACAGAGTCTCACTTTCTCTATAGCTCTGGAACCTAATGTGAAGCCCAGTCAGGTCTCTAAATCATACATGATCCTTCTGCTCAGCTTCCCCAGTACTGGGATTACAAGCATGAACCACCATAATTGTCATGCTCAGATCAGGGGACCAAATCCTGTGTATAAAAACAAAGAGCCTTTATCCAAGCTTAAGCTTGTCTCTTGTCTGTTGATGCATGTTAGGGCAGAGAGCACCAAGCTTGGGCAGGGTAGGGTTTGTTTTTTTTTTTTTATCATAGTAGTAGTTGGGGTGAGGGGATTTCCAGTGTTCAGGACCCTGATTGGCTGACTTTTGTGTAGGAGTATTTTAGAGACATGAAGGAGAATAGGTGTGTGCTGGGCTCAAGGATTATCTAAAGATTGGTATTTCCCCTTAGGTGCTATACCCTCCCTGGGTGGTGTCCCTTATGGGCTTTTCCTGGAACTACCAGGTGCTGCCACTAAGAGAGTGTCAGGCCTACTGTCTGGCTAGTTTTTATTAAGACTGTCAGGGCTGCCAGATAGCTAAGCTGTTCTGGGCCCCACATCCTCAGCTCTCAGCTTTGTATTTGTGTGTGCATATGTGTGTGTGGTGGGGGGAAGGGGAGCATGTAAAGGACAGATCTCAATACTGGGCTATTATTCCTTAACAGCTAACACACGTTTGGAGTTGTATCAAGACAGGGTTTCTCTGTGTAACAGCTCAAGTTGTCCTGGAACTTGCTTAGTAGACCATACTCCTCCTGAACTCTCAGAAATCTGCCCAACTCTGCCTCTCAAGTGCTGGGATTATAGGTGTGTGTCAACACCACCCAGCTACTACCCTACCTTTAAGAAAGAGATTTTATTTTTATTTCATCTTTATGAGTCTCTGCCTACACATATGTATGTGTACCCCATATATTCCGAGTGCTTGAAAGGTTAGAAAGAGGGCTTTGGATCCTCTGTGATTTGAGGTACAGATGGTTGTGAGCTGGGAACAGTAAGTACTCTTCACAACTAGGTGAGGGCTGGAGAAATGGTTCAGAGGTTAAGAGCACTGACTGTTCTTCCAGAGGTCCTGAGTTCAATTCCCAGCAACCACATGGTGGCTCACAATCATCTATGATGACATCCGGTGCCCTCTTCTACATACTGTATACATAATAAATAAATAAATCTTAAAAAAAGACCCCAACAACTAGCTGAGCCATCTTCAGCCCTCAGCCTTGCTTTCTGAGGCAGAATCACTGGGACCTGGGCCTCACTAAGGCTGGGCTGTCTCACCAGTAAAGCCCCTGAGGTCTTCTTGTGTTGAGATTACAAGTACTGTGTTTGTCATTTTCACATAGGTGCTATGGATTGAATCAGGTTCTCATGCTTAATCAGCAAGCACTTTACCAACTGAGTTATCTCTCTGGTTCCTATTTGTTTATGAGACAGTTCTCATTTAACTCAGGATGGTCTCAAATTTGCTATGTAGACAACTCCCCAACCTCCCAGATGCTGGTGTTATAGGCTTGGGCCACCATGTCCAGCAAGAATTTATGTTTTTCAGAATTTTTCCTAGGGAGAATTAACTTTTTCCCTTATACACATTAAAATTTGTTTTGGGGCAGGTAGCAGTGGGCTATCAAATCCTGGATTTTGCACATGTTGGATAAACCATCTATTATTGCACTGCCTAGACCCACCGTATAGTTTAAACACAGGTGCTGCACACAAAGTTATTCTGGGAAGATCTCGGTAGATGTCTAGAGAGGGTGGTATGAATTTGTCTGTGAAGCCAAATGTTCAGACACACGATGAGGATGATGATGAGAGAGAGAACCACATTAGGCTTGTCCTCTAGCTCTTTCTGTCATCATCCTTCTCTCGAAGCACAATTTCCCTCTTTTTTAGCTTCCTTGTCAAATCTCAACAGCTCTCTCATTGGCTGATCTCAATGGTTTCCTGCTTCAGCAGGGAGGCAGTACCACCAGAGACAGATGTAAAAAGGACATGCATGGGGGCTGGAGAGATGGCTCAGCGGTTAAGAGCACTGACTGTTCTTTCGAGGACCTGAGTTCAGTTCCCAGCATCCACATGGCAGCTAACAACTGTCTGTAACTCCAAGATCTGACACCCTTACACAGTTATGCATGCAGGCAAAGCACCAATTCACATAATACACTATATATATTAATATATGTGTAATATACACATATATATTCAAAAGGACATGCATGGACATAGAGGGCAGTCAGTCACAGGTGACAGAATGTGATTCAGGATCATAGGATTCAGGAAGGGGTGAACAGGTAGAACAGGTGCAAGATGCATCCTCATAGGCAGACAAGTCAAAAGCCTGTCATAAACATGGGCAGACATAAAGGCAGAAACAGCATACCCAGCCATTAAAGGAATGCCAACCGTACATGCGGAGTTGTTAGGTTTGGGGCGGTACAGGTGACTCCTCAGAATTGTTAAGTGTACCAGGCTTAAGTCTGTCCCTTTACTGTGAAGTGATGAATCCTAGGCACTTCATCCTAGCTTCTCGCGCCTTAGCCATCTCTCTGTCTTACTGGTTTTTGCAGAAGGAGCCCAAGTCCCAGACTTCTTGGAAGGTGGGCTACATTGGAGGTGTGCTCCTGGATGTGTACTAATCAGAGTAAAGAAGATCGCCTCCTTCCTTTCATGTCGCATTGACTCAGCTCTCAGATATCTGGGGCCTCGTTTTCTTCCTGGTTTTGCAGATTAATTTCATACACGTCCCTTGGGCTTTGGCTTTTCTTGGAGTGCTTTGTTCTAACTCCCAGGTCGACTTGGAGACATCACCACTTATTTACAGGTAACTTTCCCTTTAAGCTAGCTACTCGTCCACTTTCCCAGACGCCATCACTGTCCCGACAATACCTGCAGCTTCTAAGCGTACCACAGCTCCCATAAACCTTAAGAGCTCTAACTTCCGAAAAATTCTGTTTCCGTGACTACCGCGCAGATCCATGGGACTTGTAGTAACCTAGGACTTGCAAGGTAACAACAATAAACAAACAAACAAACTACGAATCCCAGGAATCCCTGCGTCAGAGGAGGGTTTCTCTCAGTCTTTCGGCGCACCATTTATTCTACCTTCAGACTCCAACTCCCGCCATGCTTTGCATGGAGTTCCCTGAGGTAGAGACTAGGCTGTTGCAAAAGTGTTCTCTGGGAATTGTAGTTCATATGTTTGTGAAGCGAGTAGTAGGCGGAGTGACTCGGCGGCCATTAGCTGTGTGTAGTTGCCTGGCGCTAGGAGCTTAAGTGAAGCGGGAATTCTTACTCGGTGGAAATCAACCCTGTCCATGGGTTTCAGCCGAGGATAGCCCTAGAACACGGAGCAGGGGGCGCTTTTCGGTTCCCCGCCTTGCCCAGTGGTGGGGCCTACTAGGCCGCCGGGACATCCCGGGTCTCAAGTAGGCCTAGTCTGCGGGCAAGGGCGTCCCAAAGGCGGGAGGCGCCATGTCTCTGGTTGCTTATGCCAGCAGCGATGAGAGTGAGCCGGATGAACCAGAGCCGGAGCCGGAGGAAGAGGATGTGACGGCTCCTATGCCCGGGCCCACTTTAGGAGGCCTGTTTGCTTCTCTCCCGGCACCCAAGGGTCCAGCCTTGCTGCCCCCGCCCCCCCAGATGCTGGCCCCAGCCTTTCCCCCTCCCCTGTTGCTGCCCCCGCCCACCGGAGACCCCAGGCTGCAGCCTCCTCCACCTTTGCCCTTCGGCTTGGGTGGCTTCCCGCCACCTGCAGGAGTGAGCCCAGCTGAAGCTGCGGGAGTTGGGGAGGGGCTGGGGCTGCCATCGCCCCAAGGCCCTGGTCTTAGTCTGCCCACAGTTGTGGGCAGTGTCGGACCCGTGTTGGGGCTTCCCAAGCCAAAGAAGAGAACCGAGCCGGTGAGGATCGCGGCGCCGGAGCTGCATAAGGGCGATGTGAGTATCTAGGGGGCACCGAAAGCCCCACTGGGTTTGAGTTGAGGGGTAGGAGGGCTTGTGGCCATAGCGGAGCTCCATAAACTTATCCGTTGACTCAAGGCCGCTAGAATCTTCTTAGAAGGCGGTTAATTCAGATGTACTTGCCTACTTTGGGGAGTTAGGGCATTTTGGGACCCAGGGCTGGCTTGCAGAAAGGGTTAAATGATATCCTTGGTACTGACAGGCTAAGGTACATGCATAGGGACACTTATTTTCTTTTGAGCATCTTCATCTCAGGTTGGTCCCTCTTCTCTTCCCATATTGAGGTCAGGGTAAAACGTGGACACCTAAAGTGACAGCTGATAGGGCTTCAGCGCCTATGTTGAATATCCACGACCAGCCTTAATTAGGCTTTATGGTAATAAAGGACGTGATTCTTGGACTTTTTGAGGAGAGTTAGAGAAGAAATGGGATATTTCTTCCATGGAATAGAGTTGGGCTACACCGGTTTCACTGTGTAGCCCAAGGTTTCCTTGGATCACTATGTAGGCCAGGCTGGATTCCAATTTGTCATCTTCTTGCTTTAACCTCCTAGTGTTGGATTAAAAAGTACACTACCATATCCCTGGCCTTAGAAATTAAGCATGTCCCTCCCTCTCCACACACACTGGAGGTTGATCTTGTGCCCTCATTCACACATCCTAGGTAAACTCTCCACTGAGCTATAGACCCAGCCCTATTTGCAACTTTTATTTTAAGAACTGATTTTTCTAGATTGTCTCTAATGGCCATTATTCTGCTTCAGTATCTTCTGTACCTGGCATTACATCGGACACAGCCAGGGCTGGGTAGCTCAGACTGCCTTCAGTTTATATGTAGCTAAGGTTAGCCTTAAATTCTTGACCCTCCTTCATCTAGCTCTCCAGTGCTAGGATTACAGGTGAACATCATGCCTGCTCTATGCAGTCCACCCCCATGCATGTTAGATTAGGTAGGCACTCTTACCAACTGGACTACATCTGAAAACTGGCTCTATATGAATCTCAGCTTCACCACCTAGGTACTGTCAAGGCTAGATGAGTTTGGACAGTAGGGTATACTTTCTAGAAGGGCAGTTAAGTTTATGTTGTTGTTGTTGTATGTATTCGTTTATTTTTTAGACAGGGTCTCTATGTAGTCCTGGCTGTCCTGAAACTTACTTTGTAGACCAGGTTGGCTTTGAACTCACTGAGACCCTTAAAGATGTGCCACCATGCCTGACTTTATGTTGTTTTCAAATGTTTTAGCAGAAAACTTCAAGGCCTCTTGGAATGAAGCTTCCTTTGATAAGGGAGACTGTAAACCTAGGGAGGAAAGTGTGTGAGCCCTCTGCCTGTCCGGCCCCTCCTAACTCTGGACCACCTGTGTGTGTCCTCTCTGCTTTTGTATTTGCATTTTCAGTTTCTCCCAGCAGACGTCCCCGTCCCCGTGTTCTCACGTTGGCTTAAAAGGCTTGTTCCCAGGGAGCATTTCTAGCCCACCTGCTTAATTGCACTTGCCTGCACTTGCCTTTCCTTGGTCTGGTTTTGTTTTTGAGTGAGGGTCCTATTATGTAGCCCTCACTTGCCTGGAACTTGCTACATAGACCAGGCTTGGCCTCCAACTCAGAGCCACCTGCCTCTGCCTTCTGAGTGCTGGGATCAGAGCCATGCATCGCTGTTCTCTGCCATACTTTTTCCCTGTGGCTTAGCCTCCATACCGCACCCTGTATACTTGGCTTCTTTCCCTCCTCTATGTACAAAGTCTATGAAGGCAGAGCAGAGCCTCCTTTTTTAGGCCCTGTCATGTCCCTAGTGGTCACTACAGTTCCTGGTACATACTTGGAACACTGTTTTTTGTTTTTTTTTTTTACTTTTCTTATTTTTGGCATTATAATTATATTATTTTCCCACCCCTCCTCTCTCCAAACCCTTCCATGTATACTACTCTTTGCTCTCTCTCAATTCCACGGCCTCCTTTTTCATTATGTTGTTACATGTGTCTATGTTTTTGTATATCCAATCCACATATATTCCTAAATATGGCCTGCTCAGCCTGTATGTTATTTTGTATATGTTTTTAGGGTTGACCATTTGGTATTGGATACCACTTGCTGTGTTCTTCTTGGGGAGACTGTTTCTTTCACTCTGAGCATTCCTTAGTTGCCTGTGGTTCTTGTGGAGAGTTGAGGTCTCTAGGCTGCTGCTGTTGTCCTTGTTCAGGTCACGTTAGGCAGCCATCTTGGTGAAATTTGGTGGGTATAAGTTCTGATGTTGCTAGGAGACAGTCTCATAGCTGCCTCTTTTCTGCTGTGTTCTCTGAGCCTTAGATGGAGGGTTAGGGTTAGGGTACAATTGTAGGTGTGTTCACTGGGACTGGGCTTCACAGCTCTGCGTTTTGATTGGTTGTGGTTTTCTATAGTGGTCTCCATCTTTTGTAAAAGGGAAGTTCCTTGATGAGGGAGAGCACTCTGTAAATTTATTTTCTGAATGAATGAATGGGCTTCAATGACTTCTTTCTGGGAGAATAGCCTAGACTCCCCCATCTCCTTTAAGACATATGCCCTGAGCTATTCTCACCTAAGCTTGTCACTGCTCGGCCTAAGAGTTTACAGAAGCCTCTGTTTTCCATTGAAAGTAACTTTGGTCTTGATTTAACTGGGGCCAAAGGAAGGTCCATCCATGAATGGCAGAGAAACAGTCTGGCTGCTGTTTCTCTCCTGCCCTTGACTTTACCTCAGCTTAATTGTTATATTTGGGGAATCCATCAGGATGCTGACACCTAAGCCAACATGCTTTCCCTCCACAGTGACAGCTGTGGGCAGGCTCATTTCTTCACAAAGGTAGCATTAGAACAGCTTGCTGGGACACCTGTAATCCCAGCACTTGAGAGGCTGAGGCACTGGGGATGTCTGAGTTTGGGACCCCTTATGGACATAGCTATTGAGGCTACATAGCAGGATCCGGTCTCAGACACCCACAATGGAGACAAAGATTTGTGGTGGAGGCTGTAGACTCTTCCATTTAAGGTGGTGAAAGTGGCAGGAAATAGAGGATTGTTGACTTGTGTGACCCATTTGGGTTCTCAAGTGAGGAGTGATGGAGTCACAGCATGCCAGCCCCTAGCTGGTTATATCCCAGTGTTCTATTCAAATTGCTAGTTCTGTTCTTTGAACATAACTCTTGGAGAAAGGCAGCCTGAGAATATTGAAGATGCTCAGGTGTGTGTGATCTTTTGAGGGTGGTTGGGTTTTTTTTGTTTTTTGTTTTTGTTTTTTTCAAAACACGTTTCTCAACTAGGTGGTGGTGGTGCATGTCTTTAATCCCAGCACTCAGGAGGCAGAGGCAGACTCTGCTTCTAAGGGAGAAGGGTTTTTTGTTGTTGTTGTTTTTCCAGACAGGGTTTCTGTGTGTAGCTCTGGCTGTCCTGGAACTCACTCTGTAGGCTGGTCTCAAACTCAGAGATCTGCCTGCTTCTGCCTTCCAAGTGCTGGGATTAGAAGCATATAACATACCTCCCGGCTACCTGGTCTTGTATTTTATGTGGATGGGTGTTTTGCCTGATTCTCAGTCTGTATAGCACATGTATGCAGTGTCCATGGAAACCAGAAGAAGGCATGGGACCCCTAGAACTGGTTGTTAGTTCCATGTTATGCTTGGAATTGAACTCAGGTCCTCTGGAAGAGTAGCCAGTGCTCTTAACAGCTAAGTCATCTCTCCACCTCTGTGTCCTGGTCTTTAAAGCTCTGTGCCCTGTCTGGTTCTAAGAGCTCTGATTCTGAACACTATGTTGTTGTGCACATCGAGGGCCCTCAGTGCATGCTTGCTGGCTGTCTATTGCTGTCAAGAGACACCATGATCAAGGCAACCCTTATGAAGGAAAACATTTAATTGGAGCTGACTTATAGTTTTAGAGGTTTAGTCCATTATTGTTTGGCAGGACGAATGGAGACAGACATGGTGTTGGAATGGCAGCTGAGAGTTCTACATTTGGATCTGCAGGCTGCAGGAAGAGACCTCAAAGCCCCCCTCCTCCAACAGAGCCACACCTGTTCTGCCACACCTCCTAATAGTGCCACTCCCTGTGAGCCTGTTGGGCCATTCTCTTTCAGACCACCATGCAGACAGGGATAAGTTCACTGCCTTAGAGAAGGAATTTTATTAGAATTTGGTCCTTCTTACCTCTGCTGCAGGGGAAAGTCACCTATAGCATCTTGATTTTTATTTCCTTCTTTTTATAGATGAGCTCAGAGTAAATTGTAGTCTAATTTCCAGGTTAGATGATTGTCAGCCATCACATCACAGGGAGCAAGGGTAGAGGAGTGGCATGCAGAGGTGCAGTCCAAAACCAACCACAGTCATCTTTTTCTCTTTGATTGCTGTCAACTCCTCTCCTCCCCTCACTGTGTGTGTGTGTGTGTGTGTGTGTGTGTGTGTGTGTGTGTGAGAGAGAGAGAGAGAGAGAGAGAGAGAGAGAGAGGGTTTTATTGTCTGTATGGTTCAATTCAAGATCTTTCTGCTCAAAACCAAAAAGCCAGGCAGTGGTGGTGCACTCCTTTAGTCTCAGCCCTCGGGAGGCAGAGGTGGCTCTCAGTGAGTTCAAGGCCAGCCAAGTCTACAAAGTTCCAGGACAGTCAGGCCTATTATACAGAGAAACTCTGTCTTGAAAAAAACAAAGCAAAAAAAGAAAAAGATTCTTTTGGCTCATCTTCCCTAGTGCTGATTATGGGTGTATGCCCACAAACTGAGCTTCTCTTAGCTTTGCCTTAAGGAAGAGATGATCATGGAGTGGGATCTGTTTTTTCCCCCTTTCTTGCTCTTCTTGAAATGCTATTGTCTTATTTCCTAGGTCCAGGGATGAAGATACTGAAAAGACAGACATATGATGACAAGTCTTATGTGAGAGTTTTTCTCATATAATAGATTCTGACACAAATAGAAATTTTAGGGTTGGTTCCTTGTGGAGCATGGTGGCACACAGCTTTCATTCTCAGCACTCAGGATGCAGGGGCAGGTAGAACTCAGTAGTTTCAGGCCAGCCTGCTATACAGAGCGAGAGCCTACTTCAAACAGCATAGGGGTTGGGGCTTGCTGATGTTTATGGGAACCTGCTGAAGGTGTTGGCACAGCACTGAGCTCTTTCTTTCTCTTCCCTTTAGAACAAGGTCTAGCCTTGGCCATCAGCAGCTCCTGCTGTCACTGCTGGAGCACACTTGTCTGCTTCACCCACGATCATCTAAGTCATTTACATAGAAGGAAACAGGGTTAGAGAACACAGACAAGTTGCCCCAAAGTGCATCACTTTGAAGTAGTGGCAGAGGTTATATTTGAACTTAGGTGTGTTTTGCTGTTTACTGAAAAGGCAAGGAGAAGGCTCAGAAGTGGGCATAAGTCAGAAAGAAAGACAAACAAGAAGTAATATAGAGAAAACAAAATCCTAACCAAAGGGCAAATAAGGGAGCAAAGACTTAAAGAGGTTGGTGACTCTAGCTAATGGGATAACAGTATAATTCATTTAGAGTCTGGAGAGGTGGGCTGTCTGTTCTTAACCTTGATTTCCTACTTGGCTCCGGGCCCTGGTAGCTGGTGATTGCTTTTTGGAGAGTCTCTCTGAGAAGCAGAGCCTGAGGAGATAGATAGGAGGAGTGCTGCTCTGGGGAATGAGGCCCTGATAGACGAGGAGATCCCACTGGACCTAGCCTAATGGAACATGTCTGTTTCCGCTCTTGCTCAGCAGTCTCTGCGTTTGTATATTGTCACTCTTGGCAGCTAGAGAGGACAGTGGTGGCCACTGAGGTTTAGGGTCTTGTGAGGCTAAAAAGAAATATAATAATACCACTCCCAGCCTGAGTCTTACTCAGTAGTCCAGGGTAGCCTAGAACTCACTGTGTAGCCCAGGTTAGCCTCCAGTTGTGTGACATTATTCCTGAGGAGGTATGAACAAATGTCTCCTTTCCCCAAATAGGGAACCTACAACGGACCAAAATTACTATCACAGTCTAGCTTGGTAAATCATTGGGTTTATTGGGGTTATAAGAATAAGCTCAGAAGCAGGTGTGTCCCTGAAAATTCATCATTGTCTGATCACAAAAGCTGACACTCCAGAGCCCTGCAGGACATGTAGGTAGTTCTCAGGTGAGAGACTTAACTTTGCAGCAATCTGTACCGTTTATACTGTTTACAAATTTCAGGGATTTTTCTAAAACTTGTGGGCTCATTTCCTGAGGGTTTTTTATTTTTTTCTCCTGGGGGTGGGTATCTTTAGAGATCCGTTATTTATTTATTTATTTATTTTAAAAACTTTATTTATTTGTCTTAGTGTTTGCCTGGAACTGGAACTACAGACAGTTGTTAGCTGCCATGTGGGTGCTGGGAATCGAACCCAGGTCCTCTGGAAGAGCAGACGGTGCTCTTAACTGCTGAGCCATCTCTCCAGCCCCGAGATCCGTTATTTTCTGTGTAGGCTCTCCTGGAACTTACCATCTGATCATGCTGGCTTTAAACTCAGAAGATCTGCTTGCCTTTGCTTCCCAGAGTGCTAGAATTAAAGGCATGTGCCACTACTGCCTGGCTAGTCTTTTTAAAAATGTACTTAAAAAAGATGAGCTAGGCATGGTGGCACACACACACCTTTAATCCCAGCACTGGAAGGCAGAGGCACGAAATATCTGAGAAGGCCAACCTGGTCTACAGAATGAGTTCCGGGAAAGTCAGATATGTAGAGAGATTCTATCTTAAAAAAAAAGAAAAAATAGAAAACCATTTTGTGTATGTGTGTGTGATTTGTGCCCTTGTGTACAAGTCAGAAGGGGCTGTCAAATTCTCGAAGAACTGCAGGCAGTTGTGAGCCACCACTGTGTCCATTTTTTTCTTTTTTAATATTTTTTAAAAAATTTATTTATATATTATGTATGAGTGCTCTGCATGTATGCCTGCATGCCAGAAGAGGGCATCAGATCTTATTATAGGTGGTTATGAGCCATCAAGTGGATTCTAGGAATTGAAGTGAGGTCCTCAGGTCCTCTGGAAGAGCAGCCAGTGCTCTTAACCATTGAGCATCTCTCCAGCCTCTTGGTTCTTTTAAGACTAAGCTGTAGATACTAAATTCAGGTCCTCATGCTTGTATGGGGATCACTTCACCTACCAAGTCAGTTCCTGACTTCAATTGTATTTTTTTTTTATTATTCTTTACTATTTATATGAAGTTTTCTGCTCTTGTAGGAGCATATGGTTTACTTATGGAAAACAAAGACAAAGCTTTTGATAATTTGATGAAAGCATCAAATTAGCAGTTTTGGTATTTTGTGCAGAGATTGGGGACCAGGGTTATGTGTTATTAGCTGGCCTGATTTCTGTCCCTGGAATCTTCATGGTGGAAGAAGAATCCTAACTTCCACAAGTTGTCCTCTGACTTCTCATACGTGTGGTGTACTCACACTCCCTAAAATAAAAATGTAAAAAAAAAAAAGAAAGAAGAAAAAAATTAGTTTGAGTTATTCCTTTTAGTTTCATTAATAATCATTGAATGAGGTCCAGCTAGAGATCTCAGCACTTGCCATCAAGCCTGACAAGCTGAATTCAAACAGGACCCACAGGGTGAAAGGAAAGAACTGCCTGCCTCTGGCTTCCACGTTAATGTCATGGCATATTGCATGAACCCTAATTGGTCTTAAAATAAAAATCCAGAGCCAGATATTGGGGTAAAGCTGAAAGATTAGAGAGACAGGGCCACAGCCACTTCTCACCACTACTGAATCCTCAGGCTAAATCCTTAGACTGATTTCGGAAAGTGAATGGCTGAACTCTGTCTACTCTCCACTTACATTCCTTTCTCTGCCCAACCATATCACTTCTCTGTTCCAATTTTCCTAGTGCTGGGATTAAAGGTGTGTGTGCTTCCCAAATACTGGGAGCAGAGGCATGGGGCCCCAAGTGTTAGGATTAATGGTGTGTGTCACTACTGCCTGGCAGTTTCTCTTTTGGACTGAATTAATCTCATGTAGTTCAATCTGGCCTTGAACTCACAAAGATTCAGAGGGATCTCTGCCTCGTGTGTGCCACCACTGCCTGACCTCAGTTGGCTAATTCTGTAGCTGACTCTGTCCTCTGATCTTCAGGCAATGTTTATTAGATTACAAACAATATATCACCACAATGGCATGCACACACATGTATGTGTGTGTGTGCAAAGTGCAGATAAATGTAATACCAATTTAATATGAATTAAATTTATAGCAATTTAAAAATTGCTATATGAGGCTTGGATGGTAGTGCCCTTTAGTCTCAGCACTTAGGAGGCAGGTGGATCTCTTGAGCTTGATGCCAGCCTGGACTACAGAGTGAGTTCCAGGACAGTCAAAGGGATACACAGAGAAACCCTGTCTCTCTCTTTAAAAGAAGAAAATGATTTATTTATTGTGTATACAACATTCTGCCTCCACTACGCCTGTGTGCCAGAAGAGGGCACCAGATCTCAAGATAGATGGTTGTGAGCCACCGTACGGTTGCTGGGGATTGAACTCAGGACCTCTGGAAGGACAGTCGGTGGTGTTAACCTCTGAGCTATCTCTCCAGCCCTTAATTTCTTTTTTCTTTTTTTTGAAACCCTGTCTCATTTTAACAACAAAACTGTTTTATGAAAGCCAGGTGTGGTGCTGCATACCTGTAATCCCAGTTCTAGGATGTAGAGGAAGGAGGATTGGAGGAGATCAAGGATACCCTAGGTTATATGCTGAGTTTAAGGCTAGCCTGGATGACATGAGATTCTGTCTTAAACCAAATAGGACAAAAATTATTAAATGAATTTTGGTTTGGGATTAGAATAGAATTTTCAACAAGTATCCTCCTCCCTCCCCATTTTATGGGTATGGATGTTTTGACTGCATGTATATCTGTGTATGTATGTAGTGCCAGTGAGGCCCAGAAGAGGTTTTGTGAGTTATAGTGTGGGTGCTGGGATTCCCATGTGGGTCCTCTGGAAGAGTAGCAAATGCTCTTAACTGTTGAATCATCTCTCTAGCTCTCAGGAATTTATGAAATACTTTAAACATACTTCTTCCACTTTATTTCATATAATATGTAAAACTATATTTATGAGATAGTGTTTTATATAGCCTCTAGCTGGCCTCAAATGCACTATGTGACCTAGGATGACTTTGAACTTCTAGTCCTCTTGCCTCAACCTCCTGAGTGCTGAGAGTACTGATTGGCATGGACTGCCAGGTTTTAAAATTCAGTGCTCAGGGGGCTAGAGAGATGGCTCAGTGGTTAAGAGCACTGGCTGTTCTTTCAGAGGATCAGGGCTAGATTCCCAGCACCCACATGGCAGCTCACAACTATCTCTCACTCCACTTGTAGAAAGTTTTCCCTCCCGTTTGGGCCCGAGGTATGGACCTGGCCTGTGGCGGAAGAAATGAATCAGACACTTATATTAACTTTATACCATTTGGCCCATGTCTCATGCACATTACTAGCTAGCTCTTTCATCTTAATTCACCCCATTTCTTGTAATCTACTAATTTACCTACCTGTCACATGGCCCAGCCCGTGGCTCACCTGTATTTCTTACATGTCTCTTCTTCTGGGGTGTGTGTGGGGGTGCTGGATGGTGACTGGCTAACTCCACCCTTCTCCTACCTGCCTGTCCTCTGATTCTCCATCCACTTCTATGGTGCTCTACATAGGCCAAAACAGCTCCTTTATTTACAGCATACAGAGAACATTCTACCGTACTTGTTCCTCTTTTCTGTCTAATCAAAAAGGAAGGTTTCAATTTCCATATAGCAAAATTACAACAGAACAGCTCTCAAGCAAGAATTACAGTCACAATATCTAGTCTATTTGTAATGAACAAACTTAAAATATTCTATTATCAACTTTATCCTTGTGAGTCTAAAGTTTCATATCTAATATACCTTTTAAAATAAAAAGAACTAAACCTATAATTATTAAACCTTCAACCACATCAAAGACCACAGAAGGATATAATATTATCCAAATAAACAGGAAGTACAAGCAACTTCCAAAGTCTAGAAAACACCAGAGATGACATCTGTCTGCCTGGGCAGCCACCCAAAGTTCCTTTGTAATGTTGGGGCACCATCTTCAGCCTTTATGGCCTAAAGTCTCTGGCATACCTTTCAGTGATGCAGGAAATCTGTCACAGTCCATCAGTTGCTTCTCCTTGTGTCCAGAAGAATGCCTGGCAGTTTTTTTCTGCAAAGCAGGAACCCAAAGGACCATCTCGGCTTGTTCTGCCCAAGTTCAGAGGTCACTTTCCTATGGAACCTGCATGTCCAGTTTATACAGCATACTGTCAAGCAGTCAATACCAGAACAGTTTCTTGTCCAGTGGCTAACTGTTGCCACATAGTAAATTCCACATGAAGTTTCTTCAGTGCCCATCATTTTCCTGAAATACATTGGTGCTGCCAGGAGCAAACCTGTCTCACTGTCCAGAAAAGTCTAAGTTCTTAAAATATTTTAAATGCCATATTCTGCATGTCTTTGAAGTATTTGAAGACTACCTATTTAATTGAAATATATCTTTTGCATAACTACAAAAACCTAACTAACATGACTATAAGTTTGGTTATCATAGATGACTATTAATCTGCATTTCCCAATTACACATTACCATTTTAAATGAGTTACATCAGCATCATAGCTTAAGAGTAGAAAAATACATACAGCATAGCAAAATTGACCTTAAGTTTATATCAATAAGTCAAAATTCACTTATCTTTTCTAATCATTCCTATATATTCCCCCCCCTTTTTTTTTAAGAGATTGACTAAGACCATTAACCATTTGTAATGAAAACAAACATTAATAAGTAATATTTTGGGGAAATTGGACATAGCTTTCTTTCTTTTACTACTTCCTGCTGACAAAGGACATTGTTGATCTCCTGGAGTCTTGAGGCTGGATCATCTCACCTGGCATCTTGGAAGCTGATCTTCCTCCCATCAGAGAATTTCAGGCGGCCTTGGCAAATGAAACCACATTGGCCTAGAACCAATCCACAGGTTTTAATCTTCTGTGGAGACAAAAGCAGAAACTCTTTTCCCAAGCAACATATTCTTATAAACAGATTTCAAAGTCAAGATATCTTTAAAGTATATGTATTTGTTTAGCTTAGCAGCCTTAGCAATCAATTGTCTTTCTGCAGTTAGCTCATTAAAAGTTAAAAAATTAAAAGAAAACACAATAACCATAATCCAGACTCTCTGGTTATCTGCCATCTTTACATGGCCTTTATCTTTATTCATATTTCTCCTTTTTTTTTTTTTAAAGATTTATTTATTTATTACATTATGCAGAAGAGGACACCAGATATCATCATAGATGGTTGTGAGCTACCATGTGGTTGCTGGGAATTGAACTCAGGACCTCTGGAAGAACAACCAGTGTGCTTAACCTCTGAGCCATCTCTTCAGCCCCCATATTTCTCCTTTTTAAGGGCTTTCTTTACCCCCTTTTTCTTCTCTCTGAAGCCTTTGTGTATTTTACATACATTGTACCCTGTTTAGAGGTTTTGTGAGTCTAAATCTGTTTTATTGAGAATTCTTAATCATTTTCCAACCAGAAAAGCTTTTAAAATGCTAGGATCACTGTGATTGCTGACTCTGCCCCCTTTGGTGGCAATTTAATATGACGTAGGAGCCCGCTGCATCTCTCTCACTACCAGCAACCAGAGTGGACTCAGAAAATACTGCTACCAGAAAAACTGTTTTTGACTCTGTTTCCTTTCAGTTCAGTATAAGCAGAAACCTTAAATCAATCACACTTATGTCAAGTCTTCCGTGAAACGTATGGATTTAAGCTGTGTGCCACGGATGCGCCATTTTTAAATAACCCTAACCATTCTGTCTCTGTACCATAAATCAATTCAAATATACAATTCAGAAAGCCGCTTTTGGCTCTGTTTCAGTGATCTAGAACACTTTTTAAGTTTTTTAAACTTTCTCAGACTTTCTGTGGGTGTTCAGCCCACGTTGGGACGCCGCTGTCTGTGGTAAAAGTTTTCCTGGGCCCGTTTGGGCCAGAGGTTTGTACCTGGCCTGCAGCGGCTTTTTCCCCCCAAAGAAATGAATCAGACACTTATATTAACTTCATACTGTTTGGCCCATGTCTCAGGCACATTACTAGCTAGCTCTTTCATCTTAATTCAACCCATTTCTATAATCTACCTGCCATGTGTGTGTGTGTCAGATGGAGACTGCGTAACTCCACCCTTCTCCTACCTGCCTGTCCTCTGATTCTCCACCCACTTCTACAGTGCTCCACATAGGTCAAAACAGCATACAGAGAACATTCCACCACACTAGAGGATCCAAGATCTTCACACAGACATATATGCAAGCAAAATCATTTAAAAAAAAATTCAGTGCTAAGAATTAAGTTTAGGTGCTAGTGCCTGATAGTACGTGCTTCACTAACTGAGCTGCATCCCCAGCCTTAGGACTGATGAATATAATATCAAAATATGGATCAACCCTGAAAAAGATTGAAGTGTCCTACATTCTATCAGATATGCACTAATATGTATGTATTGTATATATGGGTATGGTGTAACTTTTAATCCCAGCAGAGGCAGGTAGGCAACTGTGAGTTCAAGTCTAGCTTAATCTACATATTGAGTTCCAGGCTAGCCAGGGCCATTTGACACATGATAAGACACTGTCTTTAAAAAAAAAAAAAATACTAAAATAAAATACATAAAAACAAGTCAAACAAAACATAAAAACATGTAGACAAATGTTTCTCTCCTACCTGCCTGTTCCCAAATACCTGGCAGTAGCTTCCCAAATAATTAGCTGGGAGGCTTAATATTACAAACTGTTTGGCTTATTGTTCAGATTTATTATTAACTAGCTTTTACAACTTAAATCACCACATTTCTTTTTTTTTTTTTAAACTTTATTTATTTATATTTGCCTTGGTGTTTGCCTGGAACTACAGACAGTTGTTAGCTGCCATGTGGGTGCTGGGAATCGAACCCGGGTCCTCTGGAAGAGCAGATGGTGCTCTTAACCACTGAGCCAACTCTCCAGCCCCCCCCCCCCCTTTTTTTTTTTTTTTTAAATCACCACATTTCTATTAATCCTCTGGCAGCTGGCTGGTGTCTCTTTGTTGCCTCCTTCTCCCTGTATCTCTGCTTAGGTTTCCTGCCTGGCTCTATCCTGCTTTGCTATAGGCTAAGCAACTCCTTTTTATGGTAATAAAACATATTCATAGCTCACAGAAAGATATCCCATAGCATTTTCTCTTTTCTATCTAACCAAAAAGGAAGGTTTTACCTTTAACATAGTAACATTACATATAACAAAACAGTTATCAAGCAAGAATTACAATTGTCTATTTATTTGGTAAAATTTTTAAAAATATTCTGTCACCTATCCTATCTTTGTGAGTCTAAAGTTTTGGGTTTTTTTTTAACTTTATTTATTTATTTGCCTTGGTGTTTGCCTGGAACTGGAACTACAGACAGTTGTTAGCTGCCATGTGAGTGCTGGGAATCGAACCCGGGTCCTCTGGAAGAGCAGACGGTGCTCTTAACCGCTGAGCCATCTCTACAGCCCCGAGTCTAAAGTTTTATATCTATCTCTTATCATAACTAAGGAAAACCATAATTATAACACTAGACTTGAACTCCATCAAAGACCTTGGAAGGGTGAAATGTTACCTAATGACAGGGATCTCAAGCCTCCTGGACAGTCACCCAGAGTTCCTCCACAGTGTTGGGGCATCCATCTTTAGCCTAGAGTACCTGGCAGACATTTCAGTGAAGCCGGAAATTTGAAGGATTGTTCTGCCTATTTGGCAAAGTTTGTCAGTCACTTTCCTCTGTACCCTGAAGAGTATCTAGCAGTGTCTTCCAAGAAGCAGCAATCTGAAGGACCATCCCACCTTGTTTTGGCAAAGTTCAGTGGTCACTTTACTGTGGGTCCTATATATTCAGGTTATATAGCATATTGTCAAGCAGTACAAGTAAGAGTAGTTTCTTGCCGAAATGGCTAGCCTCAACACATTCAAAGTAAACTTTATAAAGATTTTCTTTACTGCGCATCATCTTCTTTGAAGTAATTGGTGTTGCTAGGAACAGACGTGTCTCACTATCGAGAAAAGTCTTAAGTTCTTAAAACATTTTAAATGCCATATTCTGTAGGTCTTTGAAGTGTTTGAAGATTACCTACCTAATTGAAATATGTCTTTATATACTTAGAAAACTTAACTAACATGACTGTAAGTTTGATTATTATAGATAACTATTAATTGCGTTTCTTTTTTTCTTTTTTAAGATTTATTCATTTATCATATATTCAGTACTCTGCCTGCACATCACACCAGAAGAAGGTACCAGATCTCACTACACGTGGTTGCTGGAAATTGAACTCAGGTCCTCTGGAAGAGTAGCCAGTTCTCTTAACCTCTGAGCCATCTCTCCAGCCCTAATCTTTATTTCTTAATTATGTATTATAATTTTAAATGAGATGCATAAACAATATCTTTTTTTAAAAAGATTTATTTATTATATATACAGTGTACAGAAGAGGGTACCAGGTGTCATCATAAATGGTTATGAGTCACCATGTGATTGCTGGGAATCGAACTCAGGACCTCTGGAAGAACAGTCAGTGCTCTTAACCTCTGAGCCATCTCTCCAGCCCTAAACATAATATCTTAAACAAGAGTAGAAATATATATAAAGTATAACAAAATTGACTTTAAATTTATGTCAGTAAATTAAAATTCATAGCAATGTAAAATACTTTGAGATTAACAGTTGTTTTTGGGTTAAAGTAGATTCTATAATCTACCTTTTTTTTTTTTTTTTTTTTAAATTTTTATTTATTTATTTATTTATTTATTATGCATACAGTTTTTACAGAAGAGGGCGCCAGACCTCATCATAGATGGTTGTGAGCCACCATGTGGTTTTGCTGGGAATTGAACTCAGGACCTCTGGAAGAACAGTCAGTGCTCTTAACCTCTGAGCCATTTCTCCAGCCCCTCTACCTTTTTTTATTATAATAATCTACCTTTCCTCATCATTTGCTCAATTTTCTTAGTTTACAGCATCATCTTTTCTCTGTTTCTCCCATTTCTGCTTTTTTTTTTTTTTTTTGGCCTGGCTAATGACTGAATCAGTGTCCTGGGCATGTCAAACAAACCATTTCTCACTGAATTATGTCCCAAGCCCTCCTTAAAACTTTTAAAATTGGGTGCTGGAGGGATGGCTCAGAAGTTAAGAGCACTGATTGTTCTTCCAGAGATCCTGAGTTCAATTCCCAGCAACCACATGGTGGCTCACAACCATCTATGGTGAGATCTGGTGCCCTCTTCTGTGTACTGTATACATAATAAATAAATAAATATTAAAAAAATTAAATTACATATATTTTGTGTATATATATAGGTGTGGGTATGTGCATGCAAGTCAGAGAACATCTTGTGGGAGGAGTCAGTTCTCCCATCCTGTAAGTCCCAGGCATTTGGAATCAGGTCATCAGGCTTTAGTGGCAAACGTTCTTCACTGAGCCATCTTGCTGTCCCCAGCCCTTTAGTTTAAAGACTACTATTCATTGTTTAAGATACTTTGTTTTCTTTATCCACTTACCTGTTGATGGGGCACTTAGGTTGACTATATACCAGTTATTATGGGTGATGCTGCTGTGAACATGGATGTGCTTTCTTCATTACACAGCTTTCTAGTTTAGAGGTAGATAGATACAGAATAGATTGGTAATTCTCTTGTTAGGGTGTGTGGGTTAAAGCAGGGCTGTGCACATGCTGGCTTTATGCTCTATCACTGTTCCACCTTCACCCTGAGGGTTTATTTATTAGAAGCTTCTGAAGCCAGATGTGGTGGTGTGTCCCATCATCCAGCATTCCAGAAAGGAGGACTGGAGCAGAAGGCACATTACAAGTTCAAGGCCACCAAGGTTAAATAGCACGAGCTGCCTCAAAAGGCACACGCTCCATACACACAGGTGCTGCAGTTTTCCATAATGGCTGTACTTACTGAGGGAAGCCTGAACTAGACCTGATTTTTCTTTTTTTAAAACATTTATTTATTTATTTTATGTGAATTGGTGTTTTGCCTGCATGTATAACTGTGTAAGGGAGTCAGCTCTTGGAAT
>PVIH01008133.1:60108-94030 GCA_004025045.1 Sigmodon hispidus
TTTTTTTTTTTTTTTTTTTTTTTTTTTTTTTTTTTTTTTGATTTATTTATTTATTATGCATACAGTTTTACAGAAGAGGGCGCCAGACCTCATCATAGATGGTTGTGAGCCACCATGTGGTTTTGCTGGGAATTGAACTCAGGACCTCTGGAAGAACAGTCAGTGCTCTTAACCTCTGAGCCATCTCTCCAGCCCCGATTTTTTTTTTTTTAGTTACCCGATTTTACAGTTGTTCCGGTACTTGTCATGCTTGTTGGCATCCAAGTTCTTTGTGAGCAGATCATGACACACAGAAAGTTTTTAGGCATGTTAGAGTAAATGGCCCAGGCTATATCTCTGAAGATTAATGTCTAATACTCTTTTTAAAAAAAAATATTTTAAACTATTTTTAATAATTAATTTTTATTTTATGTGCATTGATGTCAGATACTCTGGACCTGGAGTTACAGACAGTTGTGAGCTGCCATGTAGGTGCTGGGAATTGAACCTGAGTCCTCTGGAAGAGCAGACAGTGCTCTTTAGGGCTGAGCCATCTCTCCAGCCCCTAGTGTCTAGTACTCTTGATGCCTAGGCCTTTCCATTGACAAGTTGTTGAGAGTGCCCCCCCCCCAACAGCATCAGGCAGCCTTGAATTCACAGAGCTCTTCCTTCTAGTGTCGAGATTAAAGGTGTGTGCCACCACTGCCTGGCAATATTAAAATCTTACAAACAGATAAAAACCTTTGCTATTCATGGCCTTTCATCTTTCCTCAAGTTGATGCTAAGAAACTGATGGTGAGCTAACAATTGAAGCTCATGGGTAGCTGGTGTATAGCCCTCACCTTCAATCCCAGCATCCAGGAGGCAGAGGTAGGTGGATTTCTGTGAAGCCAGCTTGGGCTGCTTAGTGAGTTCCAGGACAGCTAGGGCTACATAGGGAGTCCCAATCTCAAATAAAAAACTCAAGGATTTTTGTTTGTTTGTTTGTTTGTTTGTTTTGAGATGGGTTTCTCTGTGTAACAGCTCTGACTGCCTGGAACTTGCCTTGTAGACCATGCTGGCCTTGAACTCACAGAGATCCATCTGTCTCTTCCACCAACGCCAGCCAAGGGTTTTGTTTTTATTTTGTTTTGAGACCAGGTTCCACTGTATAGCTCTGGCTGACCTGGAATTTATTATATAGATCGGGCTAGCCAAGAGCACACCTCTGCCTCCTGAGTGGTGAGATTGAAGGCATGTACCACACTTAGAAAAAAACTCAGGCAGGCCTTTTTAGTGTGGCTCAGTCCTGTTGAGTCCAAAGGTTAACATTAGTGGCCTCCTTTCTCAGCCATCATTTGTCTGTCTTTCCAGCCAGGAACAATGGAGTCTGGCAGACACTAGATCATACTTGTAGAAGGAATGGATTTCTCCAACGATTTTGACCTTTACTGCCTCATAGAGAAGTAGTTAACACACCACATAATCCCACTGGAGCTCCCCAGCTACGTAAATGGTTTTAAAAATGAGGCAGAGATTGGGTGAGATTGTGGGTCAGATTCTATTCTTCTAGTGGATACATTTATAAGAATAGGTATAGTGTTTCTTTGCACCAAGGACCAAATGGAGGTAATAGTCTAAGTTTAGCAGAGTAGACACCGAGGCAATCAAGGTATATTTATCCTCTGTAACTGTTGCAGTGCCCAGGGAGAGCACTGTTGCTTGGCTAGGGTTATCAGGGCTGAAGCTCTGCAGAGGTGACATAATGGCCTCTGTTGTCAAGTCTTTTGTAGATGTTTGTTGAGTGTGTTTTTTTCTTTTCTTTTTAAAAAATATTTATTCATTATTTATATAGTATTTTGCCTATGTGCCAGAAGAGGATCCCAGATCAAATTTTAGATGGTTGTGAGTTACCATGTGGTTGCTGGGAATTGAACTCAGAACCTCTGGAAAAGAAGCCAGTGCTTTTAACTGCTGAACTATCTCTAGCCTGAGTGTGTTTTTTCTACTGTTCCAAAAACAGTTATGCTTTATTCTGGTTCTTTTTCTCTTAGTCAGATTCTGAGGAAGATGAACCTGCAAAGAAGAAAATTGTCCTGCAGGTAAGCTTGATGTACCGTCGCTCTTCCTTCTCTTTCTATATTGTTTTAGAAAGATAGGACTTTTCTTTCATGCTAATCTGAGGACTAGCATGTTTGCAGGTATTTGAGGACTGTTTTGGTCTGACTTTGGTTTCTGATGTAGCTTTGAGTTAGATGCTACATTTTCTCATTTTTTCCTGGCATTAGCACAATGAAATTGACTTTTCCAGAAGTTCAGGCAATGGTAGGAACAGGAACTGTAACTAAATTCAGTCCATTACATTTCAGGTAGAAGGACTGTTTAGAGAGGGTGTAAGTAGAGATGTGATAAGAAGCATCTGTGTTGTAAAATTGCCTGTTCTTCCTGTTGTGTTTCTAACCTGAAAATAGATACCCAGACAGCACTTACTTTGTACTAAGTACCATTCTAAATGCTTTATCTATGTCAAGCAGGTTCCTTTTTTACCAGAGACCTAAATCCTAGGGTATGATCATACTAGTTTACATGAGGAAACCCAACGTTAGACGGCTAGTGTGAGTGACGCTGGGATTACAGCTGTGTCTGGTGTGCTTACTCAAGTCCATGTCCACCCTGGAGAGTTGAAGTAACTGTTGTCGTTGAATGCTTCTTTGTCTCAGTGGACTGGCTTCCCTTTTTTTTTTTAAGTTTTTTTTTTTTTTTTTTTTTTTTAATATTTTAAACACATTTATTTACTGGAACTGGAACTACAGACAGTTGTTAGCTGCCATGTGGGTGCTGGGAATTGAACCCGGGTCCTCTGGAAGAGCAGACACTGCTCTTAACCGCTGAGCCATCTCTCCAGCCCTTTTTTTTAAGTTTTAAGTTTGCTGCTTACCATTTCTCTTAACGTCTTTCCTCTGGCTCTGAGTGTCTAACAGCTGCCTCTGCTCTTGATCAGACAGGTCACACTATCTGATTTCATGTTACTCTTAGATCTTGGGGAAAAGTGGTCCTGCCTTGTATAGTGGTTGTCTTGGGCTTCACATGCAATGTTAAAGCTGTCCCTTCTCTTTGTTAAGGTGTCACTTCTAGTTTTAGCAGGTCTTAGGGCAGGGTCATGTACAAGTCAAAAGATGGTTGGTGAGGGTGATGTGTGTGGTGTGTGTGTGTTGATAGGGACTGGTGAAGGAATAGGAGATGAAGAAGCCAGTGATTCCCTTGTTAGATGACTTCCTGGAGAAGGTAGACTTACTTGAGAGGCACTCCACAGATGAAGAGCTGTATTTTCAGATGGTGAAAAAAGATGAGCACAAAGAGATGACCTGAGAAAGCAGAGTGGGACTCCGGCCCTGTAGATGGATGTCACCGTGATCCCAGGTGGTGCTCAGAAATTGAGCACTTGTAAGGAGGCCTAAGCAGTGCTTTCAACCTGCACCCCCAGCACCTTCCTTTGATACTGTAAACTTAGAGAGCAGTGAGAAGGGCCAAGTGAACACCTCTTCTGCCTGGCCTGGCTGCCTTAGAAGTCCTGTTTAACTTGTTTGGGGTACTTCTTGCCTGAGAAGATACCCTGGTGCTCCTGGACAGTGACACAGTGACCTTATCACATTCTTCTTTTCCTATTGATACCTCCCTACACTTCAGGACAGATGGCCCTCCAGCATACAGAACGCAGAATCCAAGCAATTCATATGAGTAAGAGGAACTCTGGATGGTGGGGCTAATAGTGTACAGAGTGATAAACTAAGTGCTTGACTCTGGCATTAGCCATACATAGGGGGCTTTCCTTGAGTAGGTTGGAGAGGAAGCTTTGAATTAACAGATACAGATGTCTCTTGAGCAGAATCTGCTTGAATAATTACCAGTTCACAGAGGGAGAAGTTGAGGTTCAGTTGTGGGTTTGTTTTTTTTTTTTAACATTTTTATTTTATGTGTATGAGTGTTTGCCTGCATGTATATACATTTGTAGCACACCTTTGCCTGGTGCCTAATGGGGTCAGAAGAGGGCATTAAATCCCCTGGAGCTGGAGCCACTAGAGGTTGTGAGCTACAATGTAAGTGCTGGGAACTAAATCCTGATTGCTTAAAAGATGAACTAGTGCTTTTGATCCTGGCATCATTTCTCTGGCCCTGAGACTTAGTATTTTAAGGGTTGATGTGAGATTGGGAGCACTGTGTTTACTGAAGACATGGAAGTTGGGGTAGGGTCTGTGGCAGGTCATTGTGGAACCAGGCTGGATAGGGCTGAGACAGGATGTGGCCTCTCATTGTGGAAGGAACAATTACAGAAGTGCCAGGGCAGGGGGGCCCTGAGTACATGGAGTTAACAAAGCCTCAAGGGGGGCTGGAGAGATGGCTCAGCGGTTAAGAGCACTGTCTGCTCTTCCAGAGGACCCGGGTTCGATTCCCAGCACCCACATGGCAGCTAACAACTGTCTGTAGTTCCAGTTCCAGGCAAACACCAAGTCAAATAAATAAATAAATAATAAATAAATAAAGTTTTTTTAAAAAAAAACAAAACAAAACACAAAGCCTCAAGGGCTGGGAGGCTCTCAGAAGCGCGGAACTATGATCTTGTTTGTCATTGTTGATAGTGCATAACATAAAGTCTCACTTGTCTTTCTTCCCTCTCATTCCAAACCTGGGCTCACTAGGGATCCGGCGAGGGAACTGGTTTGTCTGCCTTGCTCCCCCAACCTAAAAACCTGACTGTGAAAGAGACTAACAGGTTGCTCCTGCCCCATGCCTTCTCCCGGAAACCCTCAGATGTCTCCTCAGATGCTAAGCCCTCTAGACTGGCTTCTAAGACCAAGCCCTCCTCACTTGCTCCTGTTTTGGGCACCACGACTACCACTCCATCACCCTCTGCCATCAAGGCTGCTGCCAAGAGTGCTGCTCTGCAGGTGACGAAGCAGATCACCCAGGAGGAGGATGACAGTGATGAGGAAGTTGCTCCTGAGAACTTTTTCTCCCTCCCTGACAAGGCTGAGCCTCCTGGAGTTGAGCCATACCCCTACCCTGTGCCCGCTGTTCCTGAAGAGCTGCCTCCAGGAACAGAACCAGAGCCAGCTTTCCAGGACGATGCAGCCAATGCCCCCCTTGAGTTTAAGATGGCAGCTGGGTCAAGTGGGGCCCCCTGGATGTCAAAACCTGGGGATGACTACAGCTACAATCAGTTTTCCACGTATGGCGATGCCAATGCCGCTGGTGCTTATTATCAGGTGAGTAAGAACACACAGGGCAGGCACAGGACTATTGAACATGGTGCTAAAGGAGAATTTGAGCCAGTGATATGGCCTGTGTGTCATATTGTTTGATTTTCTTATACCTAGTAGGTCTTAAAACATATCACCTTTATTCTGAACCTTCTAGGTCTAAATTGTCCAAGTATTTGGGAGTCTGATCGGGTTGTTGTCAATCCTTTCATTCTACTTGTTAGCTTTCTGTCGCTGTGATAGAAATCCTGAGGTGTCCTTTAGAAAGGGGTAGTTTATTTTGTCTTGGGATCTCGGCTTTACTTCATGGTTACTTTGCTCCATTTCTTTTGGGCTTGTGGGCATACATTTGCTACATTACTTTTGGGCAGTGTATCATGAGACTGTTACAGAGGAAGCTATTCAACTTATGTAGGAAGTTAAGAGAAAAGGGGTCCCAGTATTTCCAATAAGCTCCACCCTTAAAGACTCACTACTTCCCTGTAGTGCCACAGGCTGATGACTTTTTAACACATGGGTCCCAGGAGATACTTACGCAAATGACAGCATTTTGAAAACAGAAGTTTATGGTGGGAGGTGGTGGGAGATTTAAGAAGGAAGGACTGTCTCTAATCTTAGAACTAAGAGGTGCCTCTTTGAATGTGGAAATTGAAGGACAGGGATGTGGTCGGAAGCTTCTGTCCCACCAACAACTCCCAAATACCTGAAAAATTGACTTGGAGGCTTAATATTATAGTAAATGCTGGGCCAGTAGTTCAAGCATATTTCTAACTAGCTCTTACAATTTTTTTTTTAAACTTTATTCATTTATTTATTTATTTGCCTTGGTGTTTGCCTGGAACTGGAACTACAGACAGTTGTTAGCTGCCATGTGGGTGCTGGGGATCGAACCCGGGTCCTCTGGAAGAGCAGACGGTGCTCTTAACCACTGAGCCATCTCTCCAGCCCCTAGCTCTTACAATTTAAGTTAACCCATATTTCTATTAAGGTGTAGCCATGTGGCTTGGTACCTTTACTCAATAAGGCATTCTCGTCTTGCTTCCTGTGCATCTGGCTGGCGACTCTCCCTCTGCCTTTTCTCTTCCCAGAATTCTAGTCTGGCTGCCCTGACTATAGGGGCTACTGGCCAGTTAGCATTTTATTAACCAATAGGAACGACAAATCTTTATAGTGTACAAGAACAATATTCCACAGCAGGACAGTTTGCTTCTGAGTAGCCGTTATTGTCACATAAAGGAGCATAGGAACAAAACAGGTACCCAATAGCCCACCTAGCTAGCCAGCACACAATGACGAGATGACCTCTTGTCTTTTATTATTAACTCACATGGTAACTTGTATTTTATCCCACTGGTAGACACTCAACTTCACAATCTGATACCATTACCTAAGAGAAAGAGGGTGGTTCAGAGGTTATGGGCCCTTGTGGGACTAACTACCCTTGATAGGAAAAAATAAAAATTTTCAGAATGGATATTTTCCTTTCCACCCTTCTTTCCTCATTCTCTCCTCCCTTTCTCTTCCTTTCCTGTCCTTTCAAATTTGAGTTCAAGTTCTCTTGCCTCAACCTCTCCAGTACTGTAATTATAGGTGTACATACCACACCCAGCTTTGCTTTGGGTTTTTATATTCTACATTTTTTTTTTTTTTAAACTTTATTTATTTACTTATTTATTTGCCTTGGTGTTTGCCTGAAACTGGAACTACAGACAGTTGTTAGCTGCCATGTGGGTGCTGGGAATCGAACCCGGGTCCTCTGGAAGAGCAGACGGTGCTCCTAACCGCTGAGCCATCCCTCCAGCCCCTATATTCTACATTTTTATATGATGAGTATGAAGTATATTTCCCACATAGCTTATTATAAGATGCGTGTTCTTAGGGGCTTTTCAGGCAATGGATAGTACAGACAACTGGAGTGTATTGGTGCACTGAAGCAGAGGCAGGGAGTTGGGGTTACATGATATCAAGATCCTATCTCTAAAACAAGCAATGGCAGCGAAGAGAAAACAGTTGCTAGGCTCAGGGGCCAGGCTTGCCCTTAGTTCCACCTTGTCTTCCTCTCGACTCTGCATCCATGTCTAAGGGGAGCCTTCATGGCTCTTACAAACAGTTTTTGTAGTATCTTATTTTTATTTATTTTTGAGACTGGGTCTGACTGTCCTGGAACTCAGGAGATCTGTCTGCCTCTGTCTCCCAAATGCCGGAATTAAAAGTGTATGCTACCATGCCGAACAATAAGTAGCACAAGTTTGTACCATTCTGACTGTAGGATTACACCAGATAAGTCAGTGAAACTGTCCAGTTGGGGGAGAAGGGGTGGAATCGCCTGATTTGTGAGATGATGTGGCTCCTGATCTGAGAGCGCTGTTTTTTCATCCCTATTCATAGCAGAACTTGTTGGGTCTTAGGAGCAGGTCATACCTGACTAAGGGCATGTGAGCTGTCTGGGGTAGTAGGTAAGGGAGCAGGGCACAGCTGGAGAAAATGTACATTCTTTGCCATCCTTCCCCGAAAGAATGCCTCTCTGCCTGGATTGTGCAGATGAGGGAGCTGCAGGGACTGTTGGTGAACCAGAGGCTAGGTCTTTGGATCTTTGCTGGTTACTCTGAGGGGCTTTGGTGTGGGCATCTCTCTTGCTTTTTCTATACAGTTTGCTTTGTTTTGTCTCTATTATGCCTTCAGTTATGTTTTCTGTTTTGGCTGTAGGATTATTACAGTGGTGGCTACTATCCTGCACCGGACCCAGCTCTGGTCCCACCCCAGGAAATCGCCCCAGATGCCTCCTTCATTGATGATGAAGCAGTGAGTTAACAAAATGTATTAGTTACTTTTCTGTTGCTCTGAGAAAATAGCATGAGTAAACGCAACCAGAGAAGGGTTATTTTGGGCTTACAGTTTCAAAGGGATGGTAGATGAAAGCTGTCAACTTTGAAACCCACCACCAGTGGTCCAGCAAGACTGGCCCATCAATCGCCTCAATGAGTACTGCCTACTCAGGTCTGCTGTGTTCATATACTTGAGCCTATGGGAGACAGCTACAATGACCTTCTGTTTTCTGTGCTAGGGATGGATCAAACACAGGGCATTGTGTATACTAGACAACAAATGGATTGTCTTTTCTTTTCTTTTTTTTTTTTAGATTTATTTGTTATATATTATATAGAATAGGGCACCAGATGTCATTATAGATGGTTATGAGCCACCATGTGGTTGCTGAGAATTGAACTCAGGTCCTCTGGAAGAACAGTCAGTGCTCTTAACCTCTGAGCCAGCTCTCCAGCCCCTGGCTTTTCTTTTCTTTTTTTTTTTTTAAACTTAAATTTAAGATTTATTTTATTTTATTTTTAGTTTTGGCTATGTTTGTGTATATATATATATATGTATATATATATGTGTCAGGGCATATGCACATAAATGTAGGTAGCTGTAGAGACTAGAGGAGTCGGTGCCTCCTGGAGCTGAGTACAGGTAGTTGTAAGCTGATGAGGGTGCTGGGAACTAAGTTCAGGTCCTCTGCAAGAGTACTCACTTGTATCAGAGACATCGCTTCAGCCCCACAAATGACCATTTTTGACACCAGGATTCAAATGTGAAGCTAAAGGAAAACTTTTGTTGTTTAGGTTTTTTGTTTGAGACATAGTATTACTATGTAGGTAGATTGATTGGGAACTTGCAAACTTCTTGGTCGTAGTCTTCTGACTGCTGGGATCATAGGGAGTTTATTGTTACTATTTTATTTATGTTGTTTCTTTGTTTTGAGATAGGGTTTCTCTCTGTAGGCTTGGTTGTCCTAGAACTATCTCTGGTGCTGGAGAGATGGCTCAGAGGTTAAGAGCACTGACTGTTCTTCCAGAGGACCTGGGTTCAGTTCCCAGCTCACAACCATATGTAGTGGGATCTGGTACTCTCTTCTGGCATAAAGATGTAAGTGCAGATAGAGCATTCATATACATAAAATAAATAAATTAAAAAACAAACAAACCCCAAAACAAAAACTTGGTCTGTAGATTAGATTGGCCTTGAATTTACAGAGATTTACCTGCAGATTACAGAGAGGCAGGCAGATCTCTGTGAGTTTGAGGACAGCCTAGTCTTCAGAGCTAGGACAGCCAGGAATGAAACCCTGTCTCAAAACAAAAACAAAAGCAATAAAAAAAAATCCCAAAACCTCAAAAAGCAATAATTTGTGTAATGGTAGTTAAGTTTTTCCTTATGAAGGAAGGCTTGGGCCAGGCAGGTAGGCAGGCAGTCTAGGGCTGGAGTCCCTGTGTGCCTATCTCTAGACTATGGTGGCCTTGACCTTTATTTCTACCATCACATCTGCATACGCATCAGCAGGATGGAGAAAGAAAGAGGGACATTTTCTTTTTCTTTTGAGGACTTCTAAAACTCCCAAGGTTACCTGCTCTTATTTATGACTTATGACTAGGAAAGGATCTGTTGTCATAGCTAGATCTAGTTCCAACAAGGCCCAGGAAGTAAAGTTTTGGTTGAATAATAATCTGGCTGAATTATTGGTTCATTTACACTAAGAAGGGGAGAATGGATTTTGAGAGGCACACGGACGCTGTGAGATCAGTAACCCTGGCTTTAACCTGACTGACAGACAAAGTGAAGAGTGTCCAGTGGCCTTCAGCCCAAGATCAAGATGTGACCACTGGTTGTCCCATTGCAGGGAAGGTACAGCTTATTACAAGAGGAGGTTCTTAGGAAAAACTATCCTCTGTCACTTCCCCCAGAAGGTGTGTCCATTGCTAACCTTTGTTCTGATTGGCCATCTGTGTTTTCACTCCCTTGAGTATTGCCCTCTAGGCAAGTTCAATGATTGACTCCTTCAGGTTTCTCTGCTAGGAGGCAGCAAAAATGTGCTCAGTAGCCATGGTCGGTTTTCTTATAGTTAGTGTGAGCATAGGAGTTCACCTGTAGTTGGACCAGGTCCTGGGGCTTACCAAAGTTCACTGTTGTTTCAGGTGGTCTGTGTTGTTTCCTCTTCCCCTCTTTCTTCCTTTTCTCCTCTCTTCCTACGCCCTTCCCAGACACATTAGGGTTCCCTGCCTTGCCCTCCTCAGTGTTGGTATCCATGGGGATGTACAGCCACGCCCAGGAGGTTGTTCCCCTACTCTCCCCTCCCATCTTCCTTCTTCCTCCCTTTCTTCCAGAGGACAAAGAACAGGATAGAGTATTAAAGGGAATTCTTTGGCCTTTGAGCTTGCCTCATTATCTGTCCCATATTCTTTCTTTGTAGATTCTTTGGGGTGGAATCTGATGATGCATGATACCAATTCAGTGAGAAGGAATGCGTGGGAAGAGAACTGCTGGCTTGTCTGTTTTTGTTTAGCTTTTAGACAGACTCTCAGGCTGACCTTGAACTCCCTGAGTAGCTAAGGATCACCCTGATTCTCCCACTTCCATCTCCAGAATGTTGGGATTGCATATGTGAGCATTAGAGCCAGCCAGTTTATACAGTGCTAGAGATGGAATCAGGGTTTAGTGCGCACTGTGTAAGTACACCAGTGAATCACATCCCAGTCCTGAGAGACAGTTGATTTTCAGAGGACAGATCCTGTAGATTTTTTTATTTTTGGATTCTTTTGTTTTTTTAAAAATTCGTTTTTATTTTATGTACAGTGTTTCGCCCTGAAGCTAGAGTTATAGATAGTTGTGAGCTGTCATGTGGGTGCTGGGAATTGAACCCAGGTCCTCTGGAAGAGCAACCAGTGCTGTTAATCTCTGAGCCATCTCTCCATCCCCTATCTTTTGATTCTTTAAACTTCTGGATTGAGGGCTGATGAGGTAGATGGCTCAGTGGGTGCATGGGTCCTGTTACTAATCCTCATGACTGAGTTGCACATGGTGACAGAAGGACAGCAGTTCCCACAAGTTGTCCTCACTTCCACGGCTTGTCAGTCAACAACAAAATGAAAACCAAACAATACCCCTGCACACGCACACCACACGCACGCACGCGCATTTAGTTTCATTTGTTTTTATTTTATGTGTTTGAGTGTTTTGCCTGCAGTATGTCTGTGTACGATGTACACGCAGATGCAGTGCACATAGGTAGGGCTTCAGTCATGGTTACCAAGAGCTGGAACTGGAGTAAGCCCCCATTTGGGTGCTGGGAATTGGCCCTGGATCCTCTGCAAGAACAGTCAGTGCTCTTAATTGCTGAGCTATGTCTCTAGTCCCTTACCCTCAATTCTTGTTTTTTGGGGGTTTTTTGTTTGTTTGTTTTGGGCTTTTTTTGTTTTTGTTTTGGTTTGTTGAGACAGGGTTTCTATATGTAGCCCTGGCTGTCCTGGAGCTCACTCTGTAGACCAGGCTGGGCTCAAACTCTCAATAGTGATCTTTTGTCTCCCAAGTGCTGGGATAAAAGGAGTATTCCACCTAAGCCCAGGCTACCCTCAATTCTTTATTTAAAAATTGTAATCTTGGGGGCTGGAGAGATGGCTCAGCGGTTAAGAGCACCGTCTGCTCTTCCAGAGGACCCGGGTTCGATTCCCAGCACCCACATGGCAGCTAACAATTGTCTGTAGTTCCAGTTTCAGGCAAACACCAAGGCAAATAAATAAATAAATAAAAGTTTAAAAAAAAAATTGTAATCTTAGGCCTTGGTAAGCTGAGGCAAGAGGATTTTGAGTTTGAGCACATCATGGTTGTGTCCAAAAACAGAAAGGAAGAAAGTTGTGATAGATGTTTTAGGCAGGTATAGTTATCTGGTTTGTATTTCTGGGTCACCACAAATATTCTTGGCCCCCCTAGCTCTGACTCCCAGAGACCTCCTGAGAAGCAGCCCTTGTCACCTGGCACCGTGGAAGTTTGGTGGGGAAGGAAGTATTTGACAGAGAGACCAAGGACACAGTGTCTGGCAGTCCCAGCATTGCTCCGCTGCAGTAGTTCAACCTTCCTAAGGCTTCCGTCCCTTAAGATGATAGAGTTCCTCAGATTGTGGTGGTCCTCAGTCACGAATTAACTTTGTTGCTACTTCATAAGTGTATTTTGCTACTGTTGTTACTTGTAATGTAAATATCTGATGTGCAGGGTATGTAAGGCGACCCCAAAGGGTCTGGACCCACAAGTTGAGAAACACTGCTTAGAGACTGGATTCTCAGCAGTGTCTCCTGCTCTTCTTACCCACATTCCAGACTCCTGTGGTTCTGCTTTTTACGTATGTATTTATTTTTAGTTTAAGCGGCTGCAGGGCAAGAGGAACCGAGGGAGGGAGGAAATCAACTTTGTGGAGATCAAAGGTGATGACCAACTCAGTGGGGCTCAGCAGTGGATGACCAAGTCATTGACAGAAGAGAAAACCATGAAGTCCTTCAGCAAAGTAAGTGTGACAGACTGTTTTGGTGGCCTACTTGGAAGGCCATAGGCAGCCTTTTCCTGCCTCTCCTGTGACCCATTATTACTTGACACACCTTTAGCAGGTACTGTTGCCCATTGGAGTGGAGTGGAGTATGCACCAGGCTTCATGGGAAGTGCCTTTCAGAACTTTATAGAATTTTAACAGCTTGTTCAGCCGCTGGGAAAAACTCTGGTGTGTGTGTTTCTTACCACTGGTCAGAGTCTACAGCTGCTCTCCCTGTGATCATGCCAGTCTCCGTCTGTTAGCCTGGGAGCTGGCTCAGCCTGTGTTTGGGGGTGGGCACAGCAGGTCTTTAGAGGTTCTAGGCCCTGGATCCTCAGAACCCAGGCATGCTGTTCTCTCACCGCTGTCTCCATAGCCCAGTGTGGCCAGTGCTGCCTCCGAATGCTCTTTCCTAGCTGCCGCTGCCGCTGGCCTTCTCCATGTTCATTTTCTTTAGTCAGTAAGGTGAATGTGTCTTCACTTAGCAACTGAGCACAGCAAGTGTAGACACTTATAAGCTGCTCATGGGTGGGGGGACTGAATATGAGCTCTGTGCCAGCAACACCAAGGTCGAGGATTTTATTCTGCCCCCCCATATGATTTTTCTTTGTTCTATGGTCACAGATGGCCATCCAAGGCCCCATCATTTATTTTAACTGGATGTTGGCGGTTATACAGGATAGAGCAAAGGATTGTGGTTAGAGCGGCTTAGATCTATCACTGTTTACTGGAAAAACCACTTAGGAGAAAGGGCTCTGCTAACTTGGGCTTGAGAGGCATCGTCACACTAGCAGCCGCTGGTATGAGTGCTCACTGTGGAATGGACTGAATGTTTTGTGTATATCATCTTTAATTGTAACATTTAATGACATTCAGTAGCAGCAAGCAATTAGAATCTGGTCTTTTCCCAGCTCCAGGTTTTTGTCCCATTTAATTTTGTTGAGCTTGCTTTTTAAAAGACAAGAAAAGATACAGTCCCCTATCCCCAAGAAGTTGACGGCATAGTTGGGAAGAGATTTAAGGACTCTTGAGTGTAAATGATTACAGTACAAATTGATTACATAAGTGCTGAGGAGACTCTGGGGAGGAGGTTTTGAGAGTTGGGTGGGGCTGGCAAGGAAGCTTCTAGTCTGAGACAGCTCTGGCAGAGGACAGAAAAACCACACAGTGAAAGCTCAGACCAGTATAGATTTTGACAGTAAATCGTTTGCATTAAAGTGTGGTTTGGAGTTAGATGTAGTTACTGGTGGAGGCTGGAAGATGGATGGAGGAAGAATGAGACTGTGAACTTGTAATCCCAGGGAAGTGGCTGACATGTCCTAGGATAAGTACAGTTTCAGCCAAAAGCGATGGATGGGAAGGCTTGGTGAGTGGTAGGCCGGAGTCAGCCTAGACATTTGGCCAGATTGGAGAGAGGGGTTAGATGAAGAGGGCTTAAGGGGCAGATGGATGGAGAGATCATAAGGAGAGCTGGAGGGGGTCAGCAGATCACATACCCATAGACTTTCTGCAGGCCAGTGTCCACAGGCAGTGCCTAGAGCTTGGACTAGAGGCAGAGTAGGGTTATCACAGAGACAAAGTGACCCCAGTCCTGACCTCAAAGTCAGTTGGGGAATTAACAGACTATTTTTAGCAAGTATTTTCAGTTTACATTTGTTTTTCACAATGGCACTAAAATACTGTGTAAAGTATATAGACATAGAGGCAGCTCCGAGTTGATTCTTCTCTTCAAAGATTTGGGTGGTATGTTTAGTGTCCATGAGAAATTTATATTTTTCCGTCTATGGTACTATGTTTCTTGTTGGTTTTTATTTTTGTTTCCCCTTGTAGAAGAAAGGTGAGCAGCCAACTGGTCAACAGCGGAGGAAACACCAGATCACGTATCTGATTCATCAGGTGAGGATGCTCAGGGCTTCATTCACAGATCTGGTTAAACCTGGGGATGAGAAATAGAACTAATAAAAGAAGCCTTAGTGTCAGACTCCCCTTTGGTAGGCATCCGCTCTTATTCTCCATGTGGCCACTAGGGGGAGGCTATGTCCTTAGAATCATCCCTCTCTGCATAAGAGGGAAGTGACATAGCGCATTATAGTATTCTTTGGTTTTTTTTTTTTTTTTTTGAGACATTTCCAAGCACCTCAGGCTATAGCCCAGGATGACTGAACTTCTGATCTCTTGGGTCTACCTCCTGAGTGTCAAGGTTTACAAGCATGTGCTCTTCTGCCTGGTTTTGTAAGCACGACCCAGTGCTCCCTGTGAAAACTCTCAGCAGAGCTTTGTTTCCGCTGTTGAAGTTGTTCAGTTCATTTGTAGTGTGTATGTACGTACACGTGTGCCACAGCGCAAGTCAAAGGAGGGCAAGACCAATTCACTGGTTTTCTCCGTCCACCATGCAGGTCCCAGGGATTGAACTCAGTCATCAGACTGGTGGCAGGCACCTCTGTCCCCTGAGCCATCTTGCCAGCCCTCCCCTCCAGTGGGCTCTTCCAGTAGCGACTTTATCTGTTTTATTTAAATAAATAGAGGCTGGGTCTGGGATGTCCAGTGAGTGGTACAGTGTGAACCTAGCATGAACAAAGGCTGTGATTCCTAGTTACTCCATCAGGGAATCAGGCTACTCACCATGGCCCCTTCCCCTCTCCTGTTCCAGGCTAAGGAGCGGGAGCTGGAGCTGAAGAACACCTGGTCAGAAAACAAGCTCAGCCGCCGCCAGACTCAAGCCAAATACGGATTCTAGGGCTAGGACTGATGGCCCAGGACCCCAGCTGCTCTATGTCCAGGACCTCTACCTTGACGACCCAGCCCTCACCTCTGGGAGAAGGAACATATCTGATAGATCTTTCCTAACCAGTTAGAAAATCCAGCTCCTTTCTTCGCTGGGGCTGGAGAGCCTGGAGTCTGCCCTGAAGGCCCTGAGTTCTTGGTCGAGAGCTTTGCCCCTGTGCTGTTGTGATGAGACACTGAACTCATGGAACTCTCCCACATTATTATTTTTTTTTTTTTTTTAAACCAGGGATGTCTGTTGAAATAAAACATTGAGTGTGACAGATGCTCCTGCACTGTGTGGATCTCAGAGTGGAGTTTGTGCAGAGTGCCTCCTGCCAAGCACCCTGAGCTGCCTTATCATGGCTTTGCTTTTCACCCTTTCTGCTCGCCTTACACATTGACCTCACGGCCATGACCATCTAGTTGTGGTTAGTTTTACCTGGGGCAGGATGATTATCAGAGGCCTGGGATTCCACATATGAAGAGTAGTGTTGAAGTGCTGAAAATGTCACAGATGGACTGTTAGTGTTCTACCGCATGAAAGCCTTGTTAAGCTGGTTGTGGGGCTGCACACCTGTAATCTCAGCATTCAGGCAGCTGAGCTAGAAGGATTATGAGTTCAAGGCCAGCCTGAGCTACAGTGTCAAGACCCTATTTTTTAAAAAACAAAAAGGAGCTGTGATAGATATAAAGTCACACCTAGTAGTGTACACATAGAACAAAAATTGTTCCGAAAGTCAATCAAATTTGCCTTGAGGTTTGTGGCATGGGCTGGTTTGGAGAAAGTTGTGTTTACCACTCTACCACCAATATGGAGCTGATTTGGAAGCTAGGCATAGATGTTGAGGGCCAGATATATTTCCTTGGAGACTTCAAAATCTCTAGGTGTTTTTGGGAAGGAGTATGGAAGGGAATAGAGATTTAGGAGCTTTAGGGCACTGTGTGCACACCAGGAACATACTATACAGATCTTCTTTCAGGTCACGGCTTAAGGAGGGGTGATACAAAGACAGCATAGCAAACCATGAGTCAGCTGTCAGGGATGGAGTATTAAAGAAACTCCAGAGGAACTGTGTGACAGACAGATGCTTCAGTCCACTGCTCGTGGGAAACACTGGGTGGGTTTAGTAGTGTTTCAGTGTCCCAGATAGGCAAGGCTATGGCCACAGGAATAGTTTGACTAGGGTGTGGTGAGGACTAGGGCCCAGCAGATTGAGACATCTCACTTTCTGGTTCTGTGTTGTGTGGAGGTAAATCGAGGAGCCTGTTTCTCATTAAGTACATGGTAGGGTTTCATCACTTACAGGAAAACTACCCGCTTATCTGAAATCTGACCTACTTCGGGTTGGAGCCAGACAGGGCTCCCGAGTCCCCCAGGGACTGTAGTTGTTCAGATCTGCACATCCAGCCAGTATCAGCAGGGAGCATGAGCTCCAGCGGTACTCATTGTCCACTGAGGCTCTGGGCCAGGCCTGAGGTCCGCTCCAGATGGGTGTCTTAGGCAACCCAGAAGTCAGGTCCCTCTGTGCAGGTGCTCTGTGTCCAGCATACACTAAGAGCAGCCCTTCCATCTCTGTTAGCACTGCATTCAGTAGTGCGCACGTCTTCAGAGCCTCTTCAGAGCCTGCGCTGTGAGGGAGTAGGAAGGGCCCTGTACTGCTGGGAGGCAGGAGATGAGCCTTTCATCTTCAATTCTCAAGGAGTCTGCAGCTACCTTTTCAGAGAAATTTGTGTTTTGAGAGGCTCACTACAACAATTGAGTTTGTCTGAACTTTCTATAGCTGAAGTTGACCAAGTCTTAAATTCTGTCTCCCAAATGTTTTTTTGGTTGTTGTTTGTTTTTGTTTTTTTGAGCAGGGTTTTTCTGTGTAGCCCTGGCTGTCCTGGATGGAACTTACTCTGTAGACAGGCTGGCCTCAAACATAGATTCACCTGCCGGTGCCTCCTGAGCGCTGGGACTAAAGGCATGCACCACTACCGCCCCGCTTAGGGAAAAAAGTTGTCAGACCGGAGAGGGATCAGAGGTTAAGAGCAATGGATGCCCTTCCAGAAGACTTGGGTTCTATTCCTAGCACCCACAGACAAACATACCAGCAAAATACCCATATACATAAAACTAAAATATAAAAAGATTTATTTTTGCATATGTGTTTACTTGCATGCATTCATGTATATATGTGCTTCATGTGTGCCTGGTACCCGTGGAGGTCAGAATAGGGAGCTGGAACTGGAGTCTAGGATGGTTGTGAGCTGTCATGTATGGGTGCTGAGAACCAAATTCCAGGTCCTCTGCAGAGCAAGTGCTTGTATCTGCTGGGCCATCTCTCAGCTCCCAGCCACATCTTGGACAAAGCCATTCTTTAGTTCTGCCAAAGATGCTTTTTATTTGGTAATTAGAAAGCTGACATGTATCTTAGTTCACACCTATTATTTCTGCACTTGGAAGGTGGAGGCAGGAGTGTGAGAACTAGAGTGTGAAATTTTGTCTCAAGATCCAAAAGGTAGGTCAAGTCTGATGGCACACTCTAATCTCAGCACTGTGGAGGCTGAGGCAGGTAGGTCTCTGATTTCCAGACCAGCTGAGGCTACATAGCAGGACCCTTTCTATGAGGAGGAAGTGGTCAGGAAAAGAGAGAAAAGAAAATAGGCACTTTGCAGAGGTGATCGCGTCACCTCTGGTTAACAGGAAGGAGACAGGAACAGTAGAAGTGACACTGGCTAAAACTGGCCTAACAGCCCACAGTCAAGCGTGGAAGGTGAGAAGGCCTTCACCACAAATGGGTGCTTGGTTGTGGTGTTGCACTCCTGTAGCCTAGCCCTTGGAGGCAGAGGCAGGGGGTTTTGGGTTCAAGGCCAGCCTGGGTTTCAGAGACCCTACGTCAAAGCAACACAATATCTCTGTGTACAGTCACATTGACCGGGGCTGGAACCAAGGAGGCCAAGGTGTTGGAGGATTGGACTCAGACTGCAGACATGGGAATCTTGTCATAAGGGGTTTGAGCCTCTGTGCAGCTCTCTGCAGATGGCTGTCAGCATAAGGGGGTAAAGGAAAGTGATTGGATTTTGGGTTTAGCTTGCTTTTAGGGGAAGATTATAATGTGGTAGTTAAGGATGGCCAGCCCACGGTCCTTTTGAGTATGTCTATGGAAGGGATCTCTACTTCCCAATCTCCCGGCTCTGAGACAGCTACAAGTGATTTCACTGAGGGAGCAGGGGAATGACAGTCATGGTCAGTCACTATGGCAAAGGGCTGGGTCTGCAATGGGGGAACTGCCTGCACTCATAACTTGGGAGCTGACTGTTGGCAGATGTGGCAGTCTGGGCCCAAGTGCCCAGCATGGGCAGAAGGGTTGGTGTCTTAGCTCCTTTTCCTGTTGATGTAAGAAACTATTTGGACAAAAGCATCAAATAGAAAGGGTTTGTTGTGGCTCACGCTGTCAGCATGTCATGGTAGGGAAGCAGCAATGAGTGAATGCTGCTTAGTTCTCCTCTTACTGTCCAGGATCCCCTCCCACATCTAAGGCATCTTCCCACATTAATGCAGCGTTCCCTCACAGACATCCTTACAAGCTAGCCCTAACCTAGACGTTGCTCCCACAGCACGGGTGTGCCTGCAGCTTGTCTTTTGGATGACTTTAGGTTCTGTCCACTTGACAGACACTATCTGTAGCACATGGAATGGCCAGAGAAGACTGAGTGAGGAGTCCATGTGAGGAGGAGAGGAGCCTGCCCCGTACAACGGTCCAGCTCTTTCCTTCAGGTGATGTGACCTTTCATCTTCAGGCCTCATTGGAGCTGTAGGCCTGGTGTCTGTAATGAAACCTGCAGGCTGGGGCGGGCCAGTGAGAGTGGCAGCACCTAGCTGTCTGGAACAAAACTGGAGGGGCAGGACCCAAAGGGCACATGTTATCTTAAACAAGCCTTAGCAGAATCAGGATGCCAGCCAGGTAGGGAGCAGCAGCAAAGATCACCTTCAGAGACTCGGGTGGGTTCTGTCCGGAGCCAGTAGGACCATGCATGGCCAGCTTGAGGAGGCCTCCAGTGTGAGGGGAAAGTGGGACCTAGAGTAGATGTCTCCCGGGCCAGAACACAGGGTAGATTTTTGCTCTGGACAGGAGTTCAGTCCTGAAGTGAATCTGGGCAGGTAAGGGAGAAGACACCCCAGGATAGGGCAGGGTACAGAATGGGCTCCTTTGTAAGACAAGGACCTAAGCCCAGGAGAATCATGGAGCTCTTGAGTCTGCATCTTCCAAGGGCTCACAAACTCCTAAGGTGCCTTTCTTTTGAGTCCTAAGCCATTGTCCCTGTCTCTATAGCATCCACTCTCATGCCCCTGGCTGCACACTCAGCCTGTCCCAGCTGGGGGAGACGCACTTGGCAGAGGGAGCCCGTGTCTTTGTCCTAGTGTTTCCCAGCTTCCTGCCAGAAGATCTAGAACTTTCCTTAAGTGTCTCTGATCCTCTAGGCCCCTATGAACTACGGAGAGAGAGAAAGGAAATGGCGGCGGAGAAGCTGGAAGGACTTAGATTTCTGCGGAGAGAGACTGGTGATGATTTATTAGCCAGACAAGAACCAACAAACAAATTCTAACATCTGTTCTCTCCAGAACCATTTCTCAGACAACAGCAGCACTGGAGTAGGGCCCAGCTTCAAAGTCTCAGAGGGCCAAGGCTTCTTAAAGTCCAGTTTCTTCAGGAGGAAAAAGCAGACATAGGGGGCTGGACAGCTTTCCTACATATGTCCTTGTTCTGGGTTCCTGGCCACTCAGGAGAGCCAGGGTGTGAGCTGCTAAAATGAAGGTCCCACATGTCTTTCCCTGACCTCCAGGCTGCTTCGGAGTAGGAGGGCAGACATTGAGGGGGCAGGGAGGCCCCAGTACAGACCTCAGCAAGCAGGCTTCTTGGTTAAAGAAATCTCTTCTGTCTCTTGTGGAGGATGCAGGGTGAAGAGAATCCTAAACGGGTTTTAATCTTTGACCTTAGCCCAGACCTTCCTCTCTGGCTTCCTTTCATTATTGGCATAAGGAGGGAATTATACTTAATTGATAAGGACAAAAGAAATGCCTTTCCTGCACCCCCAGCAGACACCACTCATCAGTCGTGATGCTCTTTTCTGCTGAGCTTGGACATGACCTTAATATCCTTTCCAGTGCGGCACTCTAGGCAGCCGGGACCAATGGATTGGAGTTGGCATGTGGGATGACATCTCCTTGCCATCCGTGCAATAGATGAAGGAGCTCTGCTCACTTGCTGTCCATCCACCGGCCTTTCCTAAGAAAGGAACAGGTGTGTCTGAAGGTCTTAGGACACAAAATACCCTAAGCTAGGCTCTCTCAGATCAGACCTACCACCCAATGACAAGCCCTCGGGGAGCCATGCCTGTTGCCTGTCCTGAAGCACCTGTACAAAGGGTATGCCTCCAGGGCTGAGGGTGGGGGCTGATGAGGAAGGAGAGGGCCTGGCTCTGCCCCAGTTCTCAGAATGCAGCTCTGGACCACCTGTCTTCTGCAGACAGAAGGACAGCCCTTGGTCAGACCTTCTGCCTTTTTGGCTGATGTACTGTCTGTGAGAAAGTATCTGGCCTTAACCCTTTGGCCTCCAGAGAGGAGATTTAGACTCCACCCATATCCACCCATTCATTCCCTCTATCTCTTCTCCTCTCCAGTCCTCCCTTTGTAAGCACCTTCTTTGTGCCAAGTGCTGCACTGGTACTTTGGAGATAGCTGAGTACCCCAGAGGTACTCCTAGTGAGTCATGCTCAGTGGGGAGGGGAAAAACAGAGGTGAAAAGGAAGACTGGGTGTCCCAACTGGCCAGTGGCCTGGCAAGTGTGTTAGGTCAGGCCAGGGAAGGCTTTCCAGGGAGAAGAGCTAGTGGTGCTGAGGGAGGGTTAAGGGTTGCCAGGCAGCAGGTGAATAAGCTTGTGGGGGCTGATATAGTCAGGGCAGATGTGTGCAAACTAGAAGCATGGTAGCTCTTGGTGAGTTTGGAGAAACATGATGGGTGTTTTTAAAGTGGGGTCTCACCTCAGTATGGACCTGAGGGGCCAGGCAGCTGCTTCAGGCCAGCTCGGTCTACATAGGGACATCTCAGCCAGCCAGGGCTACACAGTGAGCCCCTGTCTAAAAAACACCAACAAAAGTTCTCAAAAAAGTCTTAATGAGAAAATGGCAGGGACTAGAATGGGGGGAGAGAGTGCATGTTATCGACCTTTAGAGATTAAAGTAAAAAGGGTGGACATGTGTTGGGACCCCACATTTCCGGTTGGATAGCTAGGTGCTAGAAGGTATTCAGTCAGGATGTGGAATACATAGGAGTGTGTGTGTGTGTGTGTGTGTGTGTGTGTGTGTGTGTGTGTGTGTATTCAGGTTGTGCTAGAAGGTATTCAGTCAGGATGTGGAATACACAGGAGGATGTGTGTGTGTGTATTCAGGTATTGACCTGAATGGCATTTGAGTGCTTTGGAACCTTGGAGATGTTGTGGAGTATTTGTTTAACTATGTGAAGATGTGTTGCATTTGTTTAACTATGTAAAGATGTGTTTCTGTTTTACCTTGCCTGCCTATGGCACCTGATAGGTCTAAGAAGAAGCTGAACAGCTGGCCCATAGTGAGGGAGGAGGTATAGGCAGGACTTTGGCAGGGAGAGTAAGTAGGGGGAGGAAGTTAGGCCTGGGGAAGAAAGAAGATGATGTCAGGGAGACACCGGGCAGCCAGACAGTGAGGAGGCAGGAAAGCAGGCCATACAGAATGAAAGACAGGAAAAAAGCCCCGAGGTGAACCAGATGAAGAGAAACAGGTTCAAATGAGTTAAAAGAGCTCGAGGGACAAGACTGAGCTAAGGCCGAGCATTCATAATTGACAATAACTCTCCACATCTTTATTTGGGAGTGGGTTGGTGGCCCAAAGGGAATGCTGACTTCATGGGAAATTCTGGATGGAGCTGGACTGCAAAGACAGCAGCTGGAAGGGGTAAAGGTGAGCTCAGCAGGTGAAGGCAGAGCAGGGATCTTCCCGCCAGCAGAGGGGATGTCTGAGGAAGGACCTGAGGTGTAGTGAAGGGGTCTGACTCATAGCATAGCAATACCACACTCAGATGTGGGGAGTCTGTGAGTGCTGAGCACACAGTGCAATGGCCGCTCTCTCTGAGTCCACTGGGGGTGATGTGGAATCCAAAGTGCCCTCCTTAGGAGAGCTGCATCAGTATCACATTTGAGGAAGGCCTGACAGACAAGAGGCAGGCTGGGAGATGAAGGTTGAGGGAGCCTCGTCTTGACAAAGGTGAGCCTGTGTAAATGTCCAGGAGAGCAGACAGAACAGCCTCAGGCCTAGAGCTGGGCAAAGGTTTCCGGCATCATAGACCACTCCATCCTGCTTCAGTCCACCGACCTTCACCTTGCCCCCCAGTTCAAGAGGGGCTCCCTCTTTCTGCTGGCCTTCTTGAGCTTTTCATCCTCTGTACCCCCTTTTCATGGCCTCCTGAGATAGGTCTGGACCAGCACTTCTGGAGGATGGGGTGCCCAGTGGGTGCCATTTCTGATGGCCTGTCTACCTCAGCATAAATGTTACTAGGAGCTTCCCCAGGGCTGCCCCGGCCCATGGCATAGAAGGCTATGGGTTCATCAGGCTCCTGGTAGATGGGGTTAATGGATAAAGCCCGATGGGGTCGTGAAGCAGGTCTTGTATAGATTTCCAGAGGAAGGTGAGGCTTGGCAGGGATGGGAGGCCTGGGCCTGGGTGCCTGTGAACTCTAGGAGAGAAGGCAAGGCCAGGGAAGAGAGCTGGTGAGAACCGTAGACAGGGTCTCAGCCTGGGCCCTACCCAGGAGGTCTCCACCTTCCTGGCCTCTCCCTCTGTCCTTGTCCCCCTCCAGATCCTGATCCCCTCCCCATCAAGCCGACTCATCTCATACGGTACCTCCTTGGGTTGGGAGGCCCACACTTTCTCTTTGTGTGCTGGGGCCTGGGCCTGCCCCTGTTGGATGAGCTGTGCTGTCTGGCTGGCTGGATCTTCCCGTCTTCTGCTTTCAGAGTCTGAGTCAGTCCTCAGGGAAAGTCCAGTTGGCTCTGCAGTCTGCAGGGAGAGAAGAAGGCCTAAGGATTGAGGTGGGCTGGGATGGCAGGTAATGCAGGAACAACAATCAGGTCTGAGAAGAGAGGGAAGTGTGACGTGGGCCAAATTCTCTGTGGGAGGAGGAGGAGGAGGAGGAGGTGTGAGGAAGCCTGGGCACTGTGGATGGAAGTGAACTCTGGCTGTAGGTGTCTAGCACTGAACTTCATTAGAATACAGGACCAAGACAGTCTCATTTGTGCTTGTGGTTGCTAATATGGGAGGCTTTACCTTGAAAACAGACAAACCTCCATGATAACTGGGCCTTATTTCTTCAGGTTCAAGAAGCTTAATGTGTCAAGACAGAAGCTCCATGTTTAGGAGCAGAGACCACCTCAGGAGAGATGACCTTCTCTGGTAACAAACCCCAGCATAGTTATGCTTTGGCTTAGCATTACTGCTAGGCTGCTAGGCCCTTCTGTGCTTCTAGAGGCCAAGGCTATAAGGCTTTCTCAGGCTCCTACTCAAGGCTTTCTAGATCCAAATGAGAATCCTTTCTCCTAGCCTCCATCATGTACTGTCCTGTCCTTCCTTCAGAAATCAGTATGTTAACCCTGCTGTCCAAACGCAGGAAAATAAGCCTCAATACCTCACCACCCTCCTACCTCAAATTCAGCCCAGGATCTGCTCAGTCCACCGCTAGTCTTTCACATCTACATATCTTCTCCACTCTCACACGCAGCCGCACCACCCTTAGGCACGTGATCTGCCCCCAACTGGATCCTCCCACTCTGAACACCTTCCTGCAGCCTCTTTGCCCAGTCTCTCCAGCCGCACAACAAGGCTTCCTGCTCTGGAAAGATCCAGACCTTCAAGCATGGCCTCATTTCCACTCTGACCTTTGTCCCAGACTGATCCAGCACTGTGGGTGCCAATGACCCTTTTCCTGAGGATCTGGGGGTTGAACTTATGGCCTGGAGTAAGACAAGGCCCTCTAACTACATCCCACTCCAGGCTCCTATTTGACATCTCAGACTACAGATGTCTCTCCCTGGCTCAGACATGCTCCTCCAGCCTCATATAAACACCTTCCCGCTTCCTCCTCTAGTTCTGCAAAGACCCTGTCAGCTCCACTTTCTAAACAGCCAGCAGGCCTTTTACTCTGTGAGGCCCCGGCACCAGCTCACCCCTTCACCTTCTGAAACACTGTAGCCATCTTCATCTTCCGTGGCCTTCTCTGGCCCACATGAACTTGCCTGGTCAGGCCTTTGCTTCTAACTTTCCACTGTAATCTTTCCTGGAATAAAACCTCAAACCCTTGTCAGAGCCACAGAGCCCCCTTACCTCACCCTTCTGACGTCATTTCCGATCTCCCCATTCATCCATCAGTCATCCTGATCAGCAAACACATCAAACAACCTCCCCTGTCAGGGCCTTGGTCTGGCTGTTACTTTCTCCTCAAATGCTTTTCCTCCAGCGGTCTTCAAGTCTCTCTTTCACCTCATCAGGTCTCTGTTTTGATGTCCCCCATCTTCTCTGCTGTCCCCATGTGAGATAGTGACAACCCTGCTGTCTCCATCACTGCTTGGCTTTCCTCTTGGGCCTCAGCCTGTCTGCTATCAGTTTGTTCTCTGTATTGCTTATGGTATTGGTCTTGTCCGAGAACAGATGCCTTGTGAAGGCCAGGATATTTTTTGGCCATTGTTTATTTCCTCCATGTTTAGAACCACTCTTTTTTTTTTTTTTAAAGATTTATTGTTTACTATGTATACAGTTTTACAGATGGATACTGGGAATGGAACCCGGGTCCTCTGGAAGAACAGTCAGTGTTCTTAACCACTGAGCCATCCCTCCAGCCCCTAGAACCACTCTTAACATACAGTGGTCAGAAGCACCTGCACTTTTTGAAAGTGAGGGCTCTCTGGCCATTCCTACCAATCTGAGTGGCAGACCTTGCATTCCCTGGCATCCACCACAACCTCGGAACTTGACCCCATCATTGGACTGTCTGTCATTGCTACTGCAGTTAGGTTTATGAGTGAGATGGCCATCTGTCAAGGCCATAGGTCTGCTTACAGGACCTGTCCTGCTCACTTCTGCTCTGGAGACCCAGTAACCCTAACTTAATTTAACAGGATTGCCTCCCTTGCCTCCCTTTACCCTGCTGGTGTGCTCATGTGCCTTTCCGGGAGAAGTGGAGGTAGGCAAGCATGGCCACTCATGGGTTGGGATGAGAAAGGCCTGGCTCTGACTACGATGCTGGAGGTGTTAACAACAACGACATTGGCCTCATTATGGATTTGGGGTAAGGGCTCACCTGGCGGGCAAGGGGCTGAGTGAGCATTTCCCCATAGGGGCTGAGGGGACACTCTGTGTAGTGTTGAAGCAGGTCCTGAAGCTGCGCGTGGGCACTGTCTTCGCCTAGCACCACATGACGCCCATCCCCAAGCTGGGCAAGGAGGAAGTGACGGCAGCAGGTCCGGCTCCTGGAGGGACCACTGAGTCAGACTCACGTTTCTTCCCCCACTAAGCTGAGGGAAGAGCCCCGAGCCCTCCTTGAAGAGAACAGGTCAGCACAGAGCCCGGCATCCAGCTGGTCAACGAGGACCTGCCCCTTACCTGTAGGATAGCACCAAGGTCACAGTGCTTTCACTGAAGCGCACCAGATAGCATCCTTGAGGCTGGGGCTGCAGCAACATCTCAGCTTCCCTGTACAGTTGAAAAGAAGTGTGGGGTCAGTTCTGACTCTTGTGACCTTATTTCTGTCTCTCAGTCTCTCTTAAGAAACCCCTCAGCAAGTATATCATGACTAGGTGAAGATGAGGGGTCCTACTCAAAGGGCCCCGGGCTTCATCCTGCAGGATAGTTTAGAAGGGCGCTGCTGCAGCAGCAGACCGGGCAGTTACAAAGCTAGAGTCTAGAAGTTGAATGCCAGACTGAGATGTAAGGAAAGGAGGGTTGGGAAATGAGGAGGGAGGATCTGGTAGGAAGAAAGAGGAGAGGGCTAGACCGAGCTCACAGGGATGGAGGGAAGAGGGGCTAAAAACCTGAGTACTAGAGGCTTAGAACCAGTAGGGAAAATAAGCCTAGGGAGAGAAACTGAGGCACAGGGTGGGTGGAGCCAGAGCTCACTCTCAGTGAAAGGCCTGGGAAATATAGCCGTAGCTGTCATGATTTCCGGCCTGCCTCAAGACCCACAGCCCCTGTGCCTTCTGAGGGTGACTCACCTCCTGGTGATGAAGCCATGGAACCAAACAGGGGCGGTCCTGAACAAGAGCCAGTGGGCCTGGGTCTCCTGGACCCATGCTCTGGTCTTGTCTTGCAATGACAGGCCACCCTTCCCAGGCACCTCTTCTTCCTTGCCAGCATTTCCTAGGACCCAGACATCTCCTGGGGCTGAGGCAGAAGCCTGGGCATGAGAGAAATTAGGTTAGAAACGGCATGGTTAGAGGCCTTCTGACCCCACGCTGCCTCCTTTTCACTCTCACACCAGTCCTGTATTAGGGTCAGGTGGCCCCAAAAGTCATTCCCAAGGCCACCAACTTAAATTTCTTCTGGCCTTCTGATGGCTTTCCATATTGGCCTGAGAGGACAGGGGATGGTACAGAAATTTGCCCCAGGCAGGATAGGGCAGCTTCTTCGCTAGCAAAGGACCTGGTGGCTGGGAGGACAAGGGATTGGAATAGGATCTTATGCTTTGGGCAAATGGAGGTCCCGACACACAATACAGACAGCTCCATCTGGGCTCAGTGCCTGACCATGTTCTGGTCACCTGAGCGTTCCAGGGCCACAGAGACTGAGGGCAAGTGGGTCGCTGTCCACTTCTTTCTTCCTGTCCCAGCCCTGTCCTCAGCTGGCTTCCCATGCGCATGCCTTCATCCTTGAGGGGATGGGAGCAGATGAGGCAACTGTACCCCTCCATGTTTCTACTCACCACAGTGTGGGTGGCCCTGGGGCTGAGCTGGCCCTCCTGTCCCTTCAGAGCCTGCATGCTAGGCTTGCTCCCCCAGTCCAAGTCTGTCATCTCTCCTGGGTCAAGTTCATGGGTTGGAAGGTGCTGAAGGTTTGGGAAGGGACTTCATGATTTCCTGTTGGAATGAAGGGGGCTTTTCAGGGAATGATTGTCTCTCCCTGTCTCCTGTACCCCAGGCTTAGAGTATCTCTCGAACATCCTTGAAGGGGATTTTCCTGACAGGGACCATCATAACAACAGGACAGGTGTATCCGGGGGAGTGGGTGGGCATCTCAGAGATAGGAATAAAGAGCCCACGCATTCCAGAGAGATTGATAGCAGCAAAAGGGTTGTCAATAAAAAAGAAACCAGGAACTAGGCTGGCCTTCTGGTGGCCTGGAGGCTTTGTAGAGAGGTAAATCCCCTCAGGCCAGGCCCCTTTCTTGGTCTAGGTGCTTCCATCTGCCATCTTCTTTAACAGTCTTCTTGTCCCAGTCTCCTAAAATCTCAGAGCACCCTGTCCCCTGCCCTCAGTGATGCAAAGATATGGAGCCCCAGAGAGGAACAGAAGCTGTGGACATGATGGCAGCTCTGGCTTAGGTCAGCTGCCGTAACCCAGGAAGGCAGGATGGGTAGGGAGCCGAGCCTCACACGTACCGTGGGGGCATGTCTGAGCCTGTCAGAACTCTGTGGAGGCCCAGACTCATGGCAGCTCATCTCTCTCCTCCTTCCCCCAGGAACAGGAAATGTTGCTTTACCCACCTTCTTTGTCATGAAGAAGACGCACGTCATGGAAAGCCCAGTAAGACTATAGTTCCAGCACTGGAAGGCAGGCTGGCAGCGGGGTGCTGGGGGCTGCTTCTGTTGAGTACTGACGAGATCTTGCTGTCTGACCTCTGTCCCTTCTCCGAAAGCTTTATGACACTTCTCAGAGATTGAGTCAGAATGTTTCTTTGAGGAGAGACCTGAAAATGGAGGGGCAGGGCAGCAACAGGAAGGATGTGGGTTAGACTTCTGGAAGAACTTTGCCTATGTGTGCATGTGTCTGTTTGAGCTATGCATAGTTTGAGTTATACCACAGGTGCACTTGCCCATGTGTGTTCACAGAAACTAAAGGTTGACCTTATGTTTTGAGACAGGGTCTTTCTTTTAGCCCTGAGCTCATAATTTCAGATGAACTGGCTGGTCAGTTAATCCCCCTGAGATTCACCTATCTCCTCATAAACCAGCACTGGGGTTACAGACATGTCCCCAGTTCTTATGGGCATGCTGAGTCTCCCAGCTCAGATCCACACATTTGTACAGCAGGGACCTTGACCATGAAGCCATTTGCTCCAGTGGCTAGAAGGACTTCCTTTTAGCCATATGAGCTCCATGAGACACCGAGTTCCAGAAAAAGAGCCTGACATCTGTCCTTGAGCAGATGATGGAGTGGACTAGGGCAACACTAAGCAACCTTGAGGGATTGTCTAACTACACAGGTCACTGTTAGAATGGTAGGATTAGCAGTTGTGGTTGAATCTGAACTGTCTCCACAGCTTCATGCTTTGAACATAGGCTTCCAAGCAGGCAGTGAGCCTGTTATGGGAAGCTGTAGGGTTTTTGTGAGGCAGAGCTGGTGCTAGAAGCAGGTCATACAGGGCAGGTGGCATCCTCTGCCTCTTGGTGTCAAACCCAGGAGAAAAGATTCTATGACACAACATGATATTTAACATTACTTAGAAATGGAAAAGATTTGCCAGGCGCCAGTAGTGGTTCAGGCCTTTAATCTCAGCACTCTGGAGGCAGAGGCAGTTAACCCTTTGACTTCAAGGCTCTACAGAGCAAGTTTTAGGATAGCCAGGACTACACAGAGAAGCCCTGTCTCTAAAAACAAAACAAGACTCTCAAACAAACAAACAAACAAACAAAAAGAAAGATTAAAAAAAGGAAAAAGGGGGCTGGAGAGATGGCTCAGCGGTGAAGAGCACCCTCTGCTCTTCCAGATGGACCCGGGTTCGATTCCCAGCACCCACATGGCAGCTAACAACTGTCTGTAGTTCCAGTTCCAGGCAAACACCAAGGCAAATAAATAAATAAAGTTTTTTTTTTTAAAAAAGGAAAAAGACTCAATAGAATTTAGTAGAAAATTCTTAGATCTAATAACACAGTTGCAGAATACAAAATCAATACCAAAACAGTAGCTTTTATGTATACCAACAATGTACTCCCAGAGTATATTGTACTCTATCTGTAATAGCCAAAAAGTTAAGTATGTAGGAATATATCTAACCAAAGAACAACAAGGCCGCTACAATGAGAACTTCAAGATATCAAAAAGGAAAAAAAAAAAAAAAAAAGTTCTAGATGGTGCAAAGACATTTCATGTTCTTAAACTGCAAGACACTCGCGTAGGCAAGAACTTTCTGGACAGAATCCAGGATCACAAGAACTAGTCTTGAGTATTAAAGACTGCACAACACAAAAATAAAAGTTTCTGCACAGCAAAATAAACTATTAGCAGCTAGGCATGGTCATACACAGAGGCGTGCAGATCTCTGAGTTCAAGCCCAGCCTAGTTTACATATAGAGACCTTGTCTTAAAAAACCAAAACCAAAACCAAACCAAAACTCAAAAAGCGAGGAGCGAACACTTAGAATTTGCAATGAATTGCAGAAATTAATTAGCAAGGAAACAAAACTGCCAGTCAACAAACGACAAATGAATTGACCAGACAGTTTTCAAAAGGAGAAATACAAATAGTGATTTGTAATTTTAAAGGGTGTTCAGTATCCTTAGTCATCAAGAAAATGCATTTTAAAACACTCTGCGATACCTCCAGTTCCCAGTCAGAATGCCCGTCATCAACAAATTATCTGTATCAACAAATGTTGGAGAGGATGTGTCAAGAAAGGAACTCTTATTCACCATTGGTGGGATTAAAAATGAATACACCACTGTGGAAATCAGTTTGGAGATTCTTCAAACAATTAAAAACAGAACTACCACATGTTCAGCTTTTCCACTCCTGGGTGTATACCCCGACAGCTCATACCCTGCTACATACCTCATACCCTGTTAGCACCCATGTTTATTGCGGCCTTAATCACTGTAGTAAGGAAATAGAACCAACCTAGATGTCATCAGCAAATGAGTGGATAATAAAAATCTGGTTATATATAAGATATAATATTATTCATTAACAAAGAAAAATGAAGCAGGGCAGTGGTGGCACAGGCCTTTAATCACAGCATGTGCGAGGCAGAGACAGGTGAATCTCAGTGAGTTTGAGGCCAGCCTGGTTTACAAAGCAAGTTCTAAGACAGCCAGGACTATTACACTGAGAAATCCTGTCTTGAACACCAAACCAAATCAACCAACCAACCAAACAAACAAACAAACAAACGAAAAATCACAAAATTTTTAGGAAATTATGTTGGCCAAAGGGTTCCTATGGAAACCTCCAAACATCATAGACTATTGTCAAAGCTATTGGTTGTTCTCCACAACTTGATGGTAAGGCTCTATTACTGAGGACAATACTTACTTATGCCATAAAATATGAAGAAGTTGAGCTGATATCCAAGTAGAAGCTTTGCCCCTGTTGATGATTATGCATAATACCAGAATGTACTCTGCATGTTACTGGAGGAGAAAGGTTGTCATTAATATAACTCAGCTATAAACCTTGTGACCTTCAACAGTGACCTGTATGCAAGATGTACTAGTGTAATAGTGGCACAAATGTTATAGGACCAACCAACCACTTTCTGGTTGAGTTTAAGGCTCACTCTGTGAGATAGAACTCATACCTGACACTGTTAAAGTGGCCAAGAACCTGAAACTAGATAGGATACTGTCCAGAGGAAAACTTACTACTATTATTACACTAAAGGAACATAGCGATAAAATCACCTTCCAAGCTGGGCATGGTGCTGCACATATTTAATCTCAGCACTCAGGAGATAGAGGCAGGTGGAACTTGGAGTTTGAGACTAGCTTGGTCTATAGTATGAGTTGTAGGATGACACATAAGAAACCCTGTCTCAAAAACAAAAACTAAAAAAAAATTAAAAGATCTCTACTGACACACTGCTATAGCACAGATCAGTGCCTGGACCAGCTCTCATCAGAGAAGCTTCTTGTAGTAGATGGAAATTAACACAGAGAGTGAGAGACTTTGGATAGTACTAAATGGGGTGTCTTTGTCAAACCCCATCTCTTAAGGCTCTGCATCTATTTTGACGGGACAGTGGAAAGATTGTGAGAAACAGAGGCAAACCATGTCTTCCTGACCCAGCAGGACTGATGCACATATGAATTCATAGAGGTTGTGGCAGCATGCTCAGGACTTGCTCAGGTTCAAGCTAGACAGGTCCCATAAGACAGGAAAGAGGCCACAGGCTCCTACCCCTAACCAAGAACCTATCTGCGATTGAGACCTGTGACAAATGGAAAATCAGTTTTCTCCAATGGAATGTCCTACCATGGCATATTAAGCACACACCATGGTATGTCCTATGCCCAAGAGTAGTTAGTTGGCTATGACAAAATGAACACAGTGCTATTTTGTGGACCTTTTGTTTCATTTTACTTTGTTTTGGCTTTTTTTTTCTTATTGGTCTTTTACTTGTTTGTTTTGATTTTAGTTTTTTATTTTGGTTTGTTTTTGAAAGAGAAAAAAAAGAACAAAGTTGGGTGAGTAGGGAGGTGGGTATCTGTCTGGAAGGAACCGGGGTAGAGGAAATCATGATCAAGACATGCCATACAGATTAAAAAAAAAAAAAAAAGCCAGGTAGTGGTGGCTCATGCCTTTAATCCAGCACTCAGGAGACAGAGGCAGGTGGATCTCTATGAGTTTGAGGCTACCATGGTCTACAGAGCTAGTTCCAGGACAGCCAGAGATACACGGAGAAACCCTGTCTTGAAAAAACAAACAAGGGGCTGGAGAGATGGCTCAGCAGTTAAGAGCACCGGCTGCTCTTCCAGAGGACCCGGGTTCGATTCCCAGCACCCACATGGCAGCTCACAACTGTCTGTAGTTCCAGTTCCAGGCAAACACCAAGGCAAATAAATAAATAAATAAATAATAAAGTGGTTTTTTTTAAAAAAAAAAAGAAAAGAAAAAACAAACAAATCTAAAAAGAAAAAGAAAAGACTGAGAAAGAGTGATGTGGGTCAGAGTGCAGGCAAAGAACACAGGTCTATGAAGGGGGATCCCAAGTTAATTGTTTTTCTAGGTTCAACTCTGCCAAGGTTCTTTTCTTTTTTTTTTTTTTTTTTTAATACTGGTAAAGTGCATCAAAATGTGATTGACAGCCAATGTATAAAATTGTGAGCAAAGCCTCACAGTTTCAGAACAGCCATTCTAATGGCATTGAAGGTTGGGGTGTATAGAGTTTGGGACTGGACAAGCATTTGAGTGGTTACCTTAATTTAGCTGTGTGATATTTTTGTCTGTGAATTCATTACAAAACAATGATTTTAATTTGAAAAAGAAAAGAAAAGCTGAGTTGGCCATAGTGATGCAAGCCTTTAATCTCAGCACTCAGGAGACAGAGGTAGGTGGATCTCTGAGTTTGAGGCCAGCCTGGTCTACAGAGTGAGTTCCAGGAAAGTCAGGCCTATACTGAGAAACTTGTCTCAGAAAACCAAAACGAAAACAAACAAATGAGAAAACAAGATGATACAGAGAGATCTGATTCACACATGGGGTGTGAAGGTAGCCTTCTGCGGACTTCAACTTGAACTCCAGTTGTGGGTACAAAAAAAAGTGTGAAGAGGGAGGCTTTGTCAGGTGGTGTAGAGATTCCAGGGCCAGGCATCCGCTCTGGAAATAATGAGTCAAAGAATACTCAAGGGGGCGGTGGATGTGGCTCCATTGGCAAAGTGCTTGCACCCCCAGCACCACACAAACCAGGCATGATACAAACGGAAAGCTGAGCAGGACATCCCAGCTCTCAGGAGGTAGAAACAGGGGAGCAGAAATTCAAGGTCATCCTTGGGCTATATGACAAATTGCAGGCCATCCTGGGATGCCTTTCTTTTTATTATATTTATTTTTATTTTATGTTAATTGATGTTTTGCCTGTAAGAGTGTCAGATCTTGGAATTACAGTTGTTAGCTGTCATGTGGATGCTGGGAATTGAACTCAGGTCCTCTGGAAGGGCAGACGGTGCTCTTAACCACTGAGCCATCTCTCCAGCCCTGACACTTTGCCTTTCAAAAAGATTCTTCTAACCTGTAAGTTGCAATAAACACCCCTCCCTTTTCCCCAAATGAGAAAGAATTTTAAAGCCAATATAAGCTTTATGTTCATTCAATACAATCAATCCTTTGACCTTTTCTATAATTTTCCATTTAAATTTGTCCTGTTAAAAAATAAAAATTCGGGGGCTGGAGAGATGGCTCAGCGGTTAAGAGCACCGTCTGCTCTTCCAGAGGACCCGGGTTCGATTCTCAGCACCCACATGGCAGCTAACAACTGTCTGTAGTTCCAGTTCCAGGCAAACACCAAGGCAAATAAATAAATAAATAATAAATGAATAAAGTTTTTTTTTTTTTTTTTTTTTTTTTTTTTTTTTTTTTTTTTTTTTTTTTTTTTTTTTTT
>PVIH01008134.1:0-21493 GCA_004025045.1 Sigmodon hispidus
AGACCAACAATCAATAAGTGGGATCTCCTGAAGCTGGGAAGCTTCTGCAAAGCCAAGGACACTGTCAATAGGACAAAACGCCAGCCTACAGAATGGGAAAAGATTTTCACCAACCCTACAAGTGATAGAGGACTGATCTCCAAGGTATATAAAGAGCTCAAGAATTTAGATCCCAAAACCTTGAATAACCCTATCAAAACTGGGGTTCAGATCTAAAAAGGGAATTCTCAGCAGAGGAACTACGAATGGCTGAAAGGCACCTGAAAAAGTGCTCTTCATCTTTAGTCATCAGAGAAATGCAAATCAAAACAACTTTGAGATACCACCCAACACCTGTTAGATTGACTAAGATAAAAGACACCAAAGACAGCCTATGGTGGAGAGGATGTGGAACAAGGGGAACACTCCTCCATTGTTGGTGGGAGTGTAGGCTTGTTCAACCACTTTAGAATGCAGTATGGCCATTTCTCAGAAAATTGAGAATCAGTCTCCCCAAGGACCCAGCAATACCACTTCTGGGTATATACCCTAATGATGCACAGTCACACTCCAAAGGCATTAGCTCAACTACATTCATAGCAGTATTATTTGTAATAGCAAGAACCTGGAAGCAACTTAGATGTTCCTCAACTCAAGAATGGATTAACAAACTGTGGTCCATCTACACAATGCAGTACTACTCAGCAGTAAAAAAAGAATGATATCCTAAAATTTGCAGGCAAATGGATGGATTTGGAGAATATCCTATTGAGTAAGGTATCACAAACTCAGAAAGATAAGCACTAATGAGTCACTCATTAGTGGACTCTAAACAAACAGACAAGAAGAAAGCAAAGAATGCCCAAGCTGCAAACCACAACCACTGAACCGCTTGGGATCAGAAACACCCTGGACTGACACCTTGGATCCCACTCTTCCTAGAGGAACACCTGACTCACTCTTGAGGGAGGGGGGAGAAAACTGCATCTGCCAGGAGTGGAGATTGAACTAAGCAATATTGGGGCAGTGGTACCATGAGACTGCCTGCAGCCTACCCCGGGATGGGATGGGGATTTGTGGAGAAGAAAGAATGACCTGATGTGGTGGGAGGGGGAAGAGACCTTGAATAAGGATATACAAGGTTAGAAAGTGTGACTTCTTTGTTAATAATAATAATAATAAAAGGAAAAAAGGAAATAACAAAGAGAATATTGAATTTACTTTGATCAAGAAAACAACTATTAATCTCAAAATATTTTGCATTGGTATGACTTTTGGTTTATTGATACAAATTAAAGGTTAATTTTTTTATACTTAAAAAAAAGAAAGAAAATGCTAACTCACAATGCAAATAATTATTTCACCATTAAAAGCAAGGTCTGCACCCTTAGAGCATTGTATTTGCAATACTATTAATATAAAATCTTTTAACTATGATGATAAGTGGGTAGAAAACATTATTTCTAGGTATTTGAAAAAATTAAAAAAATATCAATTGTTACAACTGTGGAAGGCAAGGTTACATAAAAGGGGACTGTAAACAAGGATTTCCCAGAAACAATGACTTTTCTTTTTTTTTAATTAACTTTAGTTTTATTGATTCTTTACAAATTTCACATCACACACCCCAATTCTACTCATTTTTCAGTTCTTCCATGTCTCTCCTCCACCCTGGTAGCCCCCCAAAAAAATAAAAAAAATAATTAAAGAAATAAAAATAAAATACCTAAAACAAGTTGTTCCTCATTCTCTCCCACAGCTCCTTCACATCTTCTTGTTGTTGTGGCCTTGGGATCTGTTTCCCTAACAGCTTTACTTTCAGTGGGTTGTTGGTCTGGTTCAAGGCCTCTGGATTCTGCTGCTCCATCAATACTGGACCCTCACTGAAACTTCTCTTGGATATTTTGCAGCTGTAGCTCCTCAGGACCAGTCCCTTTGCTGCTCAATAGAGCAGGTATAGAAAAGAGAACAAAAATTTAGGAAAAACCAAAAAGTAAAATTTTTGACCAATTTCTATAAATGAACCAAAGACCAAATTAAAAATACAAATAAATGATGTTGTCATTAATATTTCAGTAGACACAGGATGGATATAAAAATAATTTTACCAAAACCTTGCCATGCAAATTGGCCCTTCCAGAGGTAAGTGTTCAGTTTTTGAAAACTGGGACATTATCCTAGGTAAAACAGAGTACAACATGGCTTGAATGTAATTAATCCTTTTAATGTACATATATTTCTATACCTGTTCAAGGTATTATACCTATACAATATAATAGTTCATTTAACAATGTAATACAAATTGTTAGCCCTTAGAATTACAATATAAAGTAATGCAAGTTAGTAATTGCACATTACAATCAAACTTATAGTCATATTTGATAGATTTTCAAGGTCAGAGAGGGATCTATTTTAGATAGACATGTCATCTTTAAACACTTTAGAGATCCTCCAAATATCACATTTAGGATATGTTAATAACATAGGTTCTTTTCATTTCCATAACAATTAGACATGCCTGTTTCTGGCAGCACCCATCTATTTCAGAGAACATGATAGGCATGGAAGAAACACCATATGGAGTTGGCCTTCTTTGAGTCAAAAGCCAGCCATTTGGAAAGAAAGTGCTCTTGCCTCAACTGCTGACAATGTAATGTTCAAAATGAACAAACAGAACATGTAAGAAAAGTTTGGTAAACCTTGCAAGGACAAGGTATGTAGGTCTTCAAAATATTTTGCTTCACAGAGAAATATATCAGATATGCTAGGCCTGGAGAACAAAGATGGAATGTACAACTCAGCAGAGGAACCTTAGATGACTGTCCAAGAAACCAGTTGTCTCAAATTTTATATTTCCCGGAAGTCACTTATTTGCTTAGTTAATATTATTGTCTTCTTGAGTCTCTGAGAGAGTTGGGGATGAAATAATTATAGTAATAGTTTTATAGTGACAGTTTTAGAAAAGAAACTAATTAAAAAGTTAAAGTGAATTTCGAGAGACATCAAAAGATAGTTTTCAATTAGTAATTAAAGTTCTATAGAAAGTGAATTGGGTACAATCCTTTGTGCTCAACAAGATAACAAATAATGAATATTTTCCTTGAATTCGTCAATTATTCCTAGACTAAACATTACTGATGTAATTATTGTTTTTATGTATTATATATAATTATTGTACCCATTTTTGTAGATTTACTTATAACCTTTTACTTTTAATACAAAAAGGAGTAGTGATATTGTATACTTAATAAAATTAATCTGAAATATCGGAGTCAACAACAGAACCAAGCCAATTCAAGGCATAGTTACCCACACCTTTGATCCTAGCTCCAGGAATTTGGAAAAAGAAAGTTAAGAAAGTTGGACAGAGCAAGAGAAGAGAGATATTCAGTGTCTTTCACAGACACTTTCCTTCTCTTTTGGCTGAGAACAGAGCAATTTATAGTTGAAGAATTCCTGGAGACAAGCCTGAGGAGTTGGCTGGATGAGAAGTGGCTGTGGTATTTTTCTTTATCTCTGATATTCCAGATTTTTCCCTAATATCTAGCTCCATGTTTTTATGTATACCAACTGGAATTTGTGCAGTATGTGTGCAAATATATGTATATGTATACATATGTATATGTGGTATGTATATATATGTGTGTATAAAACTTTATATAAGTACTTATTTTTGCACATTATTTTGTTTTTTTATTGTTATTCCAAAAGATATTACCATGTTATAATCATCTTCAAGTTTATTCAAAAATTTTTCAAACTGTTTCACTTGGGATTTCATCTTTAGGTTACTGTATTATTTTTCTAATGTTTACTGTGTGTTTTAGTTTTAAATAGGTTTCTGTGAAAAATGTCAGGAAAACGGAAATTTTGGAAACAGCAGGTTTAGTTTCCACTTACAATTTAAAATACATCATTAAGGAAAGTCAGTGCAGGAATTCAGAAAGGAACGTGATTAGAAACCATGGAGGAATATTAGTTGATAGATATCTCCAGGTTCATTTCTAGATTTATGATATATTTCAGGAAAACTTGCCCATAAAATATTACAGTATACAATTTGCTGTAATACACCAATTGGCAATCAAGACAATCTCATGCATATATACTAATAGACCTATCTGATAGAAGCAATATTTTAATTTAGACTCCTGTATGAGGTCACCCTAAACGATGTCAAGTTGATAGTTAAAGCTAACTTGGACATTGTGTTTTTATGCATAATGATAATGCAAGAAGAATAGTCTTAAACAAGATTGGATTTTGGAAAAGACACAATTTCAGTTCATTTACACATGTCCTGATGAAATGACTAACTCTTAGAATATGCAATTAGTTAGTTGATCATTGTTTTAATAGACACTTTTTTCAAAGAAATTATTTCCTTTATATGAGACTCAATGAATTTTATTCTCATTTATACTTGAATGTTTATAAATCAAATGCTTTTATTTTAAACATGGCTTGTAAGTAGTTATTACTATTCAAAAAGACAGCTCTATTTTAACTAGAATGAGTGCTTCTTACTCTGCAACAGTACTGAAGTGTGACTTCAGAAGCCATATGAGGATTCTATCAATTGCCTGTGCCTCCAGCTCCAGAGTTCTGGCTTTGGTAGGTACTCTGCTCAGAAACACCCACAGACACATGCATGGACATAGATATACATGTACACACACACTCACACACACACACACACACACACACACACACAGAGACAGATAGAGAGAGACCAAAAATGAAAACAATACAAGTATGAAACATTTTCTTTTCTTGTCACTCTATTTTACTTTATTTTTTTCAGCAGCATGAAATGGGCAGTTTTGTAAATCATAAGATCATAAGAGTTGGCATGATTCTGAGAGGTCTGATATCGGAGTTTGATGTGGTGCATGATGTAAAAACATCAAATAATATATATATAATTAAAAAAAGAAATATTATGATTATTATCAGGGTTTCACTGGCTTTGTAGCTTTTAAAGGCTTTATTTTTTTAAGTTTTATGGAATTATAGGATATGTATTTGTCTTAGTTTTTTAAGTTATAATAGAATTCTGCATTAAGTCCATATTCTCTTGTGTTTGTTTCTGTTATTGCTGTTTTCTACTTTTAGTGTGGAGTATTTTATTAGTATTTCAAGCAGGTTACAAAGTATGCATTTGTTAAAATCATTCATTGAATTTAGGTTTAATTTTGCTATCTAAAAGCTCACCAGTTTTTTCAGAATTTTCCATTTATCAAAACCAATTTATAATGTATGTCCTTTTGATTTTCTGAAATTTCATTCATATCTTTTATAATGTTTGCCTTTCATTTTCTAGTTTTATTGAAGTAGGTCTTTTTTGTTTAATTTGGTTAAGAATTTGCCAATTGTGTATAATTCTTAAAAAATAAATAAATTAATTGATTTTTTTAAAAAGAAAAGTCAATTTTCTCTCTATGTAAAAAAATAGCAATAGTAACAGTACTTGTTTCTTGTAATTAAACCACAAAAAGAAAATATAGCATGTAGTTAAAACAGGAATAGAATTATTAATTATCAATATTAATTATCAATATGGAAATAATTATAAATGGTTTGAAGAGTATTCAAGTAGTAAAAACTAAAAAGAAGGAAATTCAGGATGTATTTTATGATTATGACAAATAATTTTCTGCTATTGAATTGAGCAATTATTGATAAGAAAATAATTTAGTTTTACTCTGAAGTTTCATTCTAAAGGACCTACAGACTATAAGTACAGCTATAGTTATAGTGTCTTTCCTGACAAACCAAAATTGGAACTTTTATCACCTGTGATGTAGTATGTATCTACACAGGGTATAAGCAGTAAATTAACACATCATACTATAGCCACAGCCAATACTTATGTTTGTTCTGATGACTGTGTGTCTCATAATCATTATATAATTGTAACAGCAAATTATTTCATTAAAAAGAAAATAATTCTAGTTCTACTGTATGAATAAAAAACAAGTAATAAATTTATTGAAAAATAACATCTGCTTTCACTTCATGCTTGCCATTATTTTGCAAAATCTAAGACATAAATTTACAATACCACTAAGATATTTGTGATTATATACTTGTTTTCTCCAGTATTCCATGATGTTGCCTGAATATTGCAAGGGGTGATAAAGATGTAATATTAAAGTCCAACCACTCCACATTCAACTATTGGCAGTTTGTCCAGTTGTGAGCCTCTCTGTTTACATCTAAAAGAGTATTTTCTGATGAAAGATGAGACAAGCCATGACTATTTATAAGGCAGTTTGGCTGCATGCCCATTTACTAAAACAACAGAAATGAGTTTCCATTTCTCCCTGCAACATATGTCCTCTCAGTAACAGACTATTAACCAGGTTTCCACTAAAAGATTGTTAGTTTCCTCCTGTATAGTGAGCATCAGTTTCAACCAGAAAGAAAACAGCTATTCCCATCATAGTCATAAAAGGATGGACTTCTTTCCATGTAATTAACCAGGGTCACAGATTTCTATAACCATTTACGACTCCTCCTTCATATATTTGTGTGTTCTATAAACACTCTACATTTTACCTTAAGATTCTGAATTTATTCTCTTAAATAAGTAAGAATAGCAGAGACAAGGTCTCATTTTAATTTGTATATGTTATCTGTACATTAGCAAAATAGTTTCCTATTTGTTTTGATAATGTTGACTTAAAAAAGAAAATCAAGGTAAGTAATTGTGATTGTATTTCTTGGTTCCTTCTACATTCAATAAAGTGACTATGAATTATCTATTCTTTTTAGATATCAACCATTATAATAACGTTTGATTTGTTGAGATGGTTTATTGTTCATACTTTTCAAAGAACATATTAGAGTCTGCACTTAACAATTATTTTTACTGAAGAGGATACTTAATGTTCTACTAATATCCTTATGGTCAATAATTCTTTATAGAAGCAAAATAAGTTTTGCTACTCTACAGAACTTGAATCATTTCAAGAGTGAGTAAACCATAAGATATATGTTTAGTATTTTACTTGCAAAACGATAATGCAACATATATCCTGCATAGTATAAAACTAAATATCAAAAGGGAAAAATAATATAAAATTAATTCATGGTTTCCTATACATTTTCTAATGTCGAATAGAATAGAAAAGCAGAGAAGTCCCTGTGGTTATGACTCCTTTGTGGAAGACTGTATTGCCGTAAAAGACTGTCTGTTATATACTTTCTCTGCAGTTTTTCTAAAGCCATAGAAATCACATTGTGATGGAAAGCATCTAAGGCATCTTGGCCACCTGTAGTTGCTTGATTTATTCTGTGTCTCTACCCCTATTATCTTATCACCAGGGAGAAAGCCCTTTCGTAATCTTGATTCTTTTTTCATTTTCTATAGCAAACAGAACACATGTTGAGTGCAAGTAAGAGGCACTTATCGTGTTATGAACTACTTTAACATAGTCACATTATAACCTGATGTGTTTTAGCAAGTCTTGGAAACAAAAGAACTACAAAATGAAATACACATAGCCAACAACCTGCAACCTTTCTAGGTTATATTTTGAGAATATAGTATACTGCATCCTTTTTTCTTGGCACTGCATTCAGTCTCTCATATTTCTCTGTATTCTGGAACAATTTCACTATATGCCATTGCTAAATATGCTAAAATGAGAACAGCATATTTCTGTTAGGAATTAACTTTGATATTGTCAGTTCAGCTGGTACTTTGTAGTCAGTATTAGGTATTGAACTTCAATATTGAAATTGATTCTATATTAACATGTCAAGTAGTTTAAAATCTTGCTTATGAAGCAAGTTTTCTTTAAATAAAGCACTTAAATAGATAATAGCAGCATTTCTTAATAATATAATTATGTTGCTTCAAGAATTGCCTAATCTGATTTCTTATCATAAAAATTTCTATAGGGTTATTTTCTTGAAGAAACCTTGGTGTTCTTATTTACTGAAGAACAACACCGTTATATTATGTAAATTTATTAGTCAGAAGGGGCTGAGAAATAGTCACATATTTAATAGCTTGTTTATCTTTCTGAGGGTTATTTCAAGGTGTTTTAAAATACACCCTACATTCTTAATTGTGGAGTTCTGAGAGCCTTAACCAAAGGTAGTTTCTCTCAGCAACCCATAAACAGGTCTTCTAAAAGTATATATCTATTATTATTATTATTTTTATAAAAAAGTCATAATTTTTATCCATATATTCCCTTATTCAGGCTCCCTTCCCCATCCCGTTCCTCCCAGTCACTCACTCTTCTCTCCATCAGTTTATCTTTTCCCCAGCATGGGCAGGAGGTCCCAACATCCCTATGTGGCTTAGTTCAGCATCCACTCTAGGCAGATCCTCTTTCCTGACCCCAACATCAAGACTGGTTCAGGTGTTCTTCTGTGGGGAATGGACTCCAAGGTGCAGGCCCAAGGTGTTTCAGATCCCAAGCTCTTCAGTGGTTGTGCTTTGCAGCTTGGACATGGTAAAAAAAAAAAAGTATAGATCTTAATAGATGAGCAATATAATCAACATAGAATGTTATTCAATAATAAACTGAATCAATCATAACTAATAGTGATTATTTAAATTAATATCAAATATTTTTTTCAATAAAATAGTGCAAATTTAAAACATTACTGTTTTAAAATCATAACAAATAAAAATAAATTAATTAGATAACTGAATTTCCCCATTAAGAAGTTGATCAAGCCTTTTTATGTGTGTCCTATTGTAAGTGATTAGTAGGAATTACAGTGATTATACTAAATATATATATATATATTAACTTGTATGAGAAATAGAAGTCCAGAAGAGTGTGTTTCATTTTTTTTCTGTTTTCTGTATGTTATAAACCTGATTAAATAGGCTCATACAAATCCTACTATCAATTCTCCTACTTGAGATTACAGACTCCCACCATATCTTCTTCCTGATGCTGCTAACCCAAGTCTCGTGGCCAATATTACTTTTCTCTTGCTGTTATATAACATCATGGAGAAGATAACTTCTACAAAAAGTGTATTTGGGTCTAAGTATCGAGAGAGATAAAATCCATGGTGGTAGAATAAAGAGATGATGGTTAGTTGGCATGGCAGCTAGAGAAACAAGCTGAGAACTCAGATCTGCTATGACAAAATAGACAGCACAATTAAACAATGTACCACCTAGCTTTGTACTCTCAAAACCTGAACCCAGCAACGTACTTCTTGCAAGAAGAACATTTGCCTAAATTCACACAAAGAGTGCCACCAAGAATAGTAGCAGATATTGTTGGAGAAACCACACAAGTAAAAAACAGCATGTGAAAAAATATGAAGAACTATACACAAAGGAAGCTCATACTTCACATTGAGAAGTCAAGCTGAAAAACATAGAACAAAATATTGCTTTTAAATGTGTTACTATTGTTACTACTATGACTTAAAGCATGCAAATATTAGCATCATAGCAATGAAAACAACATATTAAGCCTATTTTGTAACTTGTGAGAATAAATTATTTTTATTTTTTAAATTATCTTTCATTTTGATTTTAGATCTAGACATCAGTAAAATCCCTTTAATATCTTTAGAATATTTTCTTTACCATGAAGTGGTTCTCTATATGGTTATATTATGTATATTACATCAAAACCTGATTTTATAATAGATCAGATTTTTTTTATTTTATGCTAAAAAAACCTACCTATTTTAAATTGGGCTCTCGTAAAAAAAATTTTCTTGTATGTATTATACACTTTTAGTTTTCATTTTCCCTGATGTTGTCTAGAGGATGTATACTTAGAATTGCTTATTTATCATTTCATTTTCTTCCATATTGCAAATTCTGAATATGCCCTGAGGAGCCAGCAACTTGCTTTCTTCTATTGTTTATTACTATTATTATTATTGTTTTGACATTTACTTGGAAAATAGCTTAGAATAGTTGGTCTCAACTTAGAAATCTGTATACTTCGACATTCTTAGTTGCTTAATAAGAAATTTCTACATTTAAACTCAGTTTTCAAATTGTTCTTGTTATATTAGTGTGTTTTTTTTTCTTTCTGAAATGGTAAAATGTGTATCTTAGATGCCAAGAATCAATATAATCACGATCCCAGCAATCACTTATTCCTATAAAATATAAGCCTCACACTACTTATAGATACATAATGAATAAAAAGAGAAAAAGTTGAGACATCTAGAGACAACCATAGGTAGTCTAACAACATACACATGGCAATGAATGCTCAAAGAAGACAAAAGTCACACCTATAGCAGTGGAGCTATTGGCAATTAGCAACTGTTAGAAATGGGCATCATGGGAAGTTAATACACTTTAATCTAAGGACATACATCAAAAATCATACTGGATCCATGCTTTTTATTATTATTATTATTATTATTATTATTATTATTATTAACAAAGAAGTTGCACTTTCAAAATTTGTATATCCTTATTCAATGTCCCTTCCCCCTCCTAACACATCAGGTCATTCTTTCTTCTCCACAAATCCTCATCCCATCCCAGGGCAGGCAGCAGGCAGTCCCAAGGTCCCACTGTCCCAATATTACTTAGTTCAGTCTCCACTGCCTGGAGATCCCGTTTTTTCACCTTTCCTCAAGAGTGAGTCGGGTGTTCCTCTAGGGGGAGTGTGATCCAAGAAGTCAGTCCAGGGTGTTTCTGATCCCAAGCTGCACAGTGCTTGTGGTTTACAGCTTGGGCATGCTTTGCTTTTTATTTGTTTGTTTGTTTGTTTAGAGTCCACTAATGAGTGAGTACATCCCCTGCTTATCTTTCTGAGTTTGTGAGACCTCGATAAGGAGGATATTCTTCAAGTCCATCCATTTGCCTGCAAATTTTAGGATATCATTTTTTCTTACTACTGAGTAGCACTCCATTGTACAGATGTACCACAGTTTGTTAATCCATTCTTCAGTTGAGGGACATCTAGGTTGTTTCCAGGTTCTTGCTATTACAAATAACACTGCTATTAACATAGTTGAGCTAATGCCTTTGGAGTGTGACTGTGCATCTTTAGGGTATACACCAAGAAATACTATTGCTGGGTCCTTGGGGAGAATGATTCTCAATTTTCTGAGAAACCACCATACTGTGTTCCAAAGTGGCTGAACAAGCTTACACTCCCACCAGAAATGGAGGAGTGTTCCCCTTGCTCCACATCCTCTCCACCATAGGCTGTCCTCTGTGTCTTTTATCTTAGCCAATCTAACAGGTGTCAGATGATATCTCGAAGTTGTTATGATTTACATTTCTCTGATGGCTAAAAATGATGAGCACTTTTTCAGTTGCCTTTCAGCCATTCGTTATTCTTCTGCTGAGAAGTCCCGTTTTAGATCTGAACCCCATTTTTTGATTGGGTTATTCAAGATTTTGGGTTCTAGATTCTGGAGTTCTTTATATATCTGAGAAATCAGTCCTCTACCACTAGTAGAGTTGGTGAAAATATTTTCCATTCTGTAGGCTGTCATTTTGTTTTATTGACAGTGTGCTTAGCTTTACAGAAGCTTCTTAGCTTCAGGAGATCCCACTTATTGATTGTTGGTCTTAGAGTCTGTGCCACTTGTGTTATATTTAGGAAGTGGTCACCTGTGCCGATTTGTACAAGTGTATTTCTCGTATTCTTTTCTATAAAGTTTAACGTGGCTGGGTTCATGTTGAGGTCTTTGATCCACTTGCATTTGAGTTTTGTGCAGGGAGACAGGCTTGGATCTATTTGCATTTCTATACACACTTCCTTACAGCTATGCCAACACCATTTGTTAAAGATACTATCTTTTTTCCATTGAATATTTTGGGCTTCTTTGTCAAGGATCAGGTGTTCATAGGTTTTTGGGTTAATGTCTGGATCCACAATTCTATTCCATTGATCCACAAGTCTGTTTTTATGCCAGTACCAGGCTGTTTTTACTACTGTAGCTCTATAATATAACTTGAAGTCAGGGATGGTTATACATCCTGAGGTTCTTTTGTTGAGTAAAATTGTTTTGGCAATCCTGGCTTTCCTGTTATTCCAAATGAAATTGAGTATTGTTCTTTCAAGGTCCAAAAAATATTGTGTTGGGATTTTGATGGGCAGTGCATTGAATCTGTAAATTGCCTTTGGAAGAATTGCCATTTTTACTATGTTGATCCTACCAATCCCGGAACATGGGAGAACTTTCCATTTTCTGATATCCTCTTCAATTTCTTTCTTCAGTATTTAAAATTTTGGTCAAATAGGTCTGTTACTTCTTTGGCTAGAGTTACTCCAAGGTATTTAATACTATTTGCTGCTATAATGAAGGGTAATGTTTCCTTTATTTCTTTTTCAGCTTTTCTATCTTTAGTATATAGAAGGGCTACTGTTTTCTTTGAGTTATTCATGTATCCTGCTACATTCCTGAAGGTGTTTATCAGCTGCAGCAGTTCCTTGGAAGAATTTTATGGGTCACATATGTATACAACCATATCATCTGCAAATAGAGATAGCTTCACTTCTTTTTTTCTAATTTGTATCCCCTTATTCTCTTATTGATTTAGCTAAAATTTCGAGAACTATATTGAATAGATAAGGGGAGTGAGGACATCCTTGTCTAGCTCTTGATTTTAGTGGGATTGCTTTGAGTTTTTCTCCCTTAAGTTTGATACTGGCTGTTGGCTTCTTGTAAATCACCTTTATTATATGTAGTTATTCTCCCTGTATTCCTGATCTCTCCAGAGCTTTAATCATAAAGGAGTGTTGGATTTTGTCAAAGGATTTTTCAGTATCTAAGGATATGATCATGTGGTTTTGTTCCTTTAGTTTGTTTATATGATGGATAATGTTTACAGTTTTTCGTATGTTAAACCAGCCCTGCAATTGTGGGATGAAGCCTACTTGGTCATGGTGGACGATATTTTTTATACATTGTTGTATACGGTTTGCTAAAATTTTGTTGAGAATTTTTGCATCAATATTCACAAGGAAAATTGGTCTGTAATTCTCCTTCTTTGTTGTGTCTTTGAGTGGCTTGGGTATTAGGGTGATTGTGGCCTCATAAAAGGAATTTGGCAATTTTCCTTCAGTTTCTACTGTGTGAAATAGTTTGAGGAGTAATGGTAGTAATTCTTCTTTGAATGTTTAGTAGAATTCGGCACTGAAACCATCTAGTCCAGGTTTTTTATTTTTGGGGAGGCTTTGAATGACAGCTTCAATATCCTTAAGGGTTATAGGCCTGTTTAGGTAATTAATCTGATCTTCATTTAATTTTGGTAGATGGTTCCTGTCCAGAATGCTGTCCATTTCTTCTATGTTTTCCATTGTTGTGGAATACAGATTTTCAAAATATGATCTGATAATTCTCTGTATTTCCTGGGGGTCTGTTGTTATGTCCCCCTTTCCGTTTCTGATTTTGTTGATTTGAACACTCTCTCTCTGTTTTTTGATAAGTTTAGCTATGGGCTTATCTATCTTGCTGACTTTCTCAAAGAACCAACTCTTAGATTCATTGATTCTTTGTATTGTTCTTTTTGTTTCAATTGTATTGATTTCAGCTCTAAGTTTGATTATTTCCTACCATCTACTCCTTCTAGGTGAGTTCGCTTCTAAATGTTCTAAGGCTTTCAGCTACACTGTTAGGTCTCTAGTGTGGGATCTCGCGCTATGAATATTCCTCATAAGACTGCTTTCATTGTGTCCCACAAGTTTGGATATGTTGTGGATACATTTTCATTGAATTCTAGTAGGACTTTGATGTTTTTCTTAATTTTTTCCTTGACCCAGGGATGGTTCAGCTGAGTTATGTTTTGTTTTCATGAGTTGGTAGGCTTTGTTTGATTTTTATGTTGTTGAACTCTAACTTTAGGCCCTGGTGGTCCTTTATGTTACAAGGGATTTTTTCCGGTTTTTTTTGTATCTGTTGATATTTGCTTTATGACCAGTTATATGGTCAATTTTGGAGAAAGTTCCATGAGGGGCTGAGAAATATGTATATTCCTTTCATTTGGGTGGAAGCTTCTGTAGATATCTATTAAATCCATTTACATCATAACCTCTTTTAGACTCTTTATTTCTCTGTTGAGGCTCTGTCTGGTTGACCTATCCAGGATTGAATGTGGGGTATTGAAGTCTCCCACTATTAGTGTGTAAGAAATGATGTGGGATTCGAGCTTTAGCAGTGTTTCTTTTACAGACATAGGTTTCTTTATATTAAGGGCATAAATATTCAGGATTGAAATCTCCTCCTGACAAATTTTTCCTGTGATGAATAAGTAGTGACCATCTTGGTCCTTTTTAATTGCTTTTAGCTTAAAGTCTATTTTGTTAGATATTAGGATTGCAACCCCTGCTTGTTTCTTAGGACCATTTGACTGGAAAATCTTTTCCCAACCCTTTACTCTAAGCCTGTGTCTGTGTTTGTGGTTTACATGTGTTTCTTGTAGGCAACAGAAGGATGGCTTCTGTTTTGTATCCATCTTGTCAGTGTGTGATGTTTTATAGGAGAGTTGAATCCATTGATATTAAGGGATATTAGTGACCACTGATTGATATTTCCTGTCATTTTTTTGGTGGTAACTTGTTTATATTTCCTTTCAGTGGAGTATTCTTCTGTGGAATTAATGATTGCTTGTGTTTTCATGGGTGCATCTGGGTCCTTAGGTTGGAGTATTCCCTCTAATACTCTCTGTAGTGCTGGATTGTTAGATAGATATTCTTTCAGTCTGACTTTGTCATGAAATATCTTGTTTACTCCGTCTATGGTGATTGATAATTTTGCAGGGTATAGTATTCTAGTTTGGCAGCCATGCTGTTTTAGCATCTGTATATCTTCTGACCAAGCCCTTCTAGCTTTCATTATTTCCATTAAATACTCAGGTGTTATTCTGATGGGTCTGCCTTTTTATGTGAGTTGGCCCTTTTCTTTTGCAGCTCTTAATTTTTTTTCTTTGTTCTGTATGTTTTGTGGCTTGATTATAATGTTGTGTGCTGACATTTTTCTGGGGTCATATCTATTTGCTGTTTTATAAGCTTCTTTTATCTTTATAGGCATTTCTTTCTTCAGGTTAGGGAAGTTTTCTTCTATGATTTTATTGAAAACATTATTGGTGCCTTTGAGCTGGTATTCTTCTCCTTCTTCTATTCCTATTATTTTTAAATTAGGTCTTTTCATGGTGTCCCAGATTTCCTGAACTTTTTGAGTTCTAGCCATTTTTGGTTTTAGTACTTTCTTTGACCGATATGTCTATTTGTGCTACTGAGTCTTCTACTTCAGTGATTCTATCTTCCAACTCTTGAACTCTGCTGGTTAAGCTTGTATCTGTGGTTCCAGCTTTTTTCTTCAGGTTTTCTATTTCCATCTTTGCTTCATTTTCTGCCTTTTTTTATTGCTTCTATTTCAGTTTTTAGTTCCAGGCATGTTTCTTTCATTTTTTGGTTTACTTTTTCTTGGTTTTCTCTCATGGATTGTTCTTCTCTTCCAATTTTTTGTTTGTATTTTCTTCTATTTCTTTAAGGCATTTTTTCATATCTTCTTTGAGAGCTTTGATGATCATCATAAAGGAATTTTTGGTGTTGCTTCCTTCTCTTTCCCCTTCATTGCTCAGTTCATGTCTTGTAGTTGTAGGACTGCCACTTTCTTCTGGAGTTACCTTATTTTTCTGTATATTATTATATGTATTTTTGCACTGGCGTCTGCCCATGGCTTCAGTGGTTCACGATTAGGAGTCTCCTTGTTAGTTGTGGCACACAGGCTTGTGTGTCTCCTGTCACCTCTGAATAAAAGGTCTGCTCAACGTCTACCTCTGCTCTGGGCAGAGAACTGGATTTCAAGTCTTCAATCCTTCTCTGGTTGATCAGTTGGAGGCAAGTGCCTGAGCAAATTTCCTCAGCAGCAGCTGGGGGGACACTGGCAGACAAAGTTTATTTCTGTCTGCTACAGAGTGTGTGGGGACAAGCTCCACAAACAGTACCTCATCTGGAAACTGGAACCCGACCAGAACACAATTTTCCCTGGCAGGAATTCAGGCACTGGGGCCTGCTGAACCCACCTCACCTCTGGGCAGAGTCTAAGTTTGTCTTCAGAGTCCTCAATCCTTATCTGTTCGATCCATTGGAGGTGGGTGGCCATGCAAGTTCCCTCAGCAGCAGCTGGGGAGACCCTGGCAGACAGAGTTTATCTCTGTCTGCTATGATACTGGATGCATTTAATAAAAGATGAGCAATCATGGGTGTGTGTGTGAATCAAGAGGTTAACTTTGAATATGGTGGGCAAGTGGAATCAAATATATTTAAAATATACTTTATAAAATTTAAAAAGAATTAATAAAATATATTGAAAAAATAAAAGATAACCAGAAAATCAGTCAAAAAGTTTAATCTGAATAAAGATTAACATGTGTGCTCTGTTGATGAAACTTTCATCCTATAGAAGTCAATATTTTCATAAAAGAAAGAGGTGAACTCAAAAGCAAAGCTGGATAATGTGTAACTGTGACCAATAAAGTTATTTATGTATGGCTCCTTAAAGAAGGCAGGAAAGCCAATAAAGTTTTATTTTTGGAAAGGATAATATAAGGATATAAAATTAAAAACATTGAAGTTAGAATGAATCTATATTTTAATAATGCAAATGTCTCAGTTTTTTCTTTTTCATTGAATTTTGAAAGTCAATATTAAATATTTTATAAAAAGCAAAACATTCAAAATAGATACAAAAAAAGGCAAACAGTAATAAACTTCTCTTTTCTCTAAAATATATAAAACATAAAGAATAAAATCTAAAGCTTCTTAAGACAGGTTAGACTCAGCTACAGATAAAGAAAGCACAGTAGGTCATAGTTAATGTTCATAGATGTACTATGGCCATCATAAAATTCTGCTAAGCAACCCTTCTACAGACAAACCAGAAGTTTTGTTTTGTTTTGTTTTGTGTGTGTGTGTGTGTGTCTGTTTTAAATCACTTTACTCACCCATTGTCTTTCAATGAAAAAAGAATGTTTTTGCTTAAAGTCCACTAATGAGTGAGTGCATCCCTGCTTATCCTTCTGTGTTTGTGAGACCTCGCTCAGGAGGATATTCTCCAAATCCATACATTTGCCAGCAAATTTTAGTATATCATTTTTTCTTACTGCTGAGTAGTACTCCATTGTGTAGATGTACCACAGTTTATTAATCCATTCTTCAGGTAAGGGGAATCAAGGTTGTTCCAGGTTCTTGCTATTACAAATAATGCTGTTATGAACATAGTTGAGATAATGTTTCTGTAGTGTGAATGTGTGCCTTTAAGGTATATACCCAATAGTGGTATTGCTGAATCCTTGGGGAGACTGATTCCCAGTTTTCTGAGAAAACGCCATACTGCATTCCAGAGAGTCTGAACAAGTTTAAACTCCCACCAACAATGGAGGAATCTCTTGCTCCACATCCTCTCCAGCATAGGCTATCATCTGTGTTTTTGTGAGCCATCATGTGGTTGCTGGGCATTAAACTCAAGACCTCTGGAACAACAGACAGTGCCCTTAACCTCTGAGCCATCTCTCCATCTGTGTTTTTGATCTTAGCCATTCTGTGTATGGTGGTATCTCAAAGTTGTTTTGATTTACATTTCTCTGACAGCTAAAGATATTGAGTATTTTTTCAAGTGTCTTTCAGCCATTTTTAATTCTTCAGCTGTGAATTCCCTTTTTAGTTCTGTACCCCATGTTTTGATTGTGTTATTCAGGGTTTGGGGCTATAGTGTTTTTAAGTTCTCTATATATTTTAGAGATCAGTCCTCTGTCACTTTTAGGGTTGGTGAAAATCTTTTCCCATTCTGTAGGGTGTCATTTTGTTTTAATGACTGTGCCCTTTGCCTTACAGAAAATTCTTATAGATTAGGGGTTAGGTTCTTAATGTCTATGCCATGGTGTTATATTTATGAAGTGGTTACCAGTGCCAATGTATTGGAGGTTATTTCCCACTTTTTTTTCTATCAAGTTCAGTGTAGTTGGGTTTATGTTGAGGTTTTTGATCCACTTGGATTTGAGTTTTCAGCAGGGTCATAGGTTTGGATCTATTTGCATATTTCTACACACCACCATCTAGTTATGCCAACACCATTTCTTCCATTATATATTTTTGGCCTCCCTTGTCAAAAATCAGGTGTTCATAAGTGTTTGGGTGAATGTCGGGTCTTCAGTTTGATTCCATTGATCTACAAGTCTGTTTTCATACCAATACTAACCTGATTTTATTACTATAGTATAATTTGAAGTCTGGGATGGTGATGCCTCCTGAGGTTCTTTGGCTGAGCAAAATTGTTTTGGCAATCTTGGCTTTCCTGTTATTCCAAATAAAATTTAGTATTGTTCTTCTTTCTTTCTTTCTTTCTTCCTTCCTTTCTTTCTTTCTTTCTCTTCCTATCTATCTATCTATCTATCTATCTATCTATCTATCTATCTATTTACTTATATTAGCAATAATATCTCATGTTTTATCCATGTATCCCCTTGTTCAAACTCCCTTCTCTCTACTCTCTCTCCTAGTCACTCTCTCTTTTCCCCATCTCCTTATCTCCTCCCCAGCAAGGGCAGGAAGTCCCAAGGTCCCAACATGACTTAGTTCACCATCCATTCCAGGCTGATTTGCTTTCCTCATACCAATATCAAGACTGGGTAGTATTGTTCTGTGAAGGTCTGTAAAATATTGTGTTGGGATTTTTGTGGGAATTGCATTTAATACTTAGATTACTTTTGGTAGAATTGCCATTTTTACTATGTTTATCCAACCCATCCAGGAGCATGGGGGGGGTCTTTTTATTTTCTGCTATCCTCTTCAATTTCTTTCTTCAGTGATTTAATGTTTTTGTCAAACAAACCTGTTACATTTTTGGATATAGAAGTATTTAATGCTGTTTGCAGCTTTTTAAAAGGGTGATGTGTCCCTTATTTTTTTTCAGCCTGTTTGCCTTTAGTGTCTAGGAGGGCTGCTGATTTTTTTTTAATTAATTTTGTGACCTGCTTCATTGCTGAAGGAGTTTATCAGCTATAGAAGTTCCCTAGTAGAATTTTGTGAGTCACGTAGGTATACAGCTACAAATAGAGAGTTTCACTTCTTGTTTTTCAATTTGTATCCCCTTAATCTCTGCTTGTTCTCTTATTGCTTTAGCTAAAACTTTGAGAACTATATTGAATAGATAAAGGAAGTGGTGACAGCCTTGTCTAGTTTCTGATTTTAGTGGTATTGCTTTGAGTTTCACTCCATTTAGTTTGATATTGGCTGTTGACTTCTTTTAAATCTCCTTTATTATACTTGGTAATTTACCGTGTGTTCCTGATATTTCCAGGACCTTTATCATGAAGGAGTGTTGGACTGTTTCAAAGGTTTTTTTCAACATCTAAGGAGATAATCATGTGTTTTTTTTCCTTCAATTTGTTTATGTGATGGATTATATTTATAGTTTTTTGTATGTTGAACCATCCCTGCAGTTCTAGGATTATGCCTACTTGATCATGTTGGATAACTTTTTTTATATGCTGTTGTAATCCATCACCAAGAATTTTGTTGAATATTTTTGTATGAATGTTCATGAGGGAGATTGGACTGTAAATCTTTTTCTTTGTTGCACCTTTGAGGAGCTTGGTTTTCAGGGTGATTGTGGCCTCATAAAAAGAGTTTGGCAGTGCTCCTTCATTTTCTACTGTATAGAACAATTTGTTGAATATTGGTATTAGTTCTTTTTGGAATGTCTGATAGAATTCTTCAGTAAAACCATCTGGAACTGAGCTTTTTTTTTATTTGGGAGAATTTTAATAACAGCTTCAATTTCCTTGGTGTTATAGGATTATTTGGGTCTTTAATCTGTTCTTGATTAAATTTTCTGTTAAAATCTGTTCTAAATTAAATTTTCGTAATTGGTACTTGTCCAGAAAGCTGTCCATTTCTATTAGGTTTTCCATTTTCATAGAGTTTAGATTTTGAAAGAATGACCAATAATTCTCTGAACTTCCTAGGGGTCTGTTGTTATATCCCCCTTTTCATTTCTGATTGTGTTAATTTGAATACTCCCTGTCTTTTGGTTAGTTTGCATGAGCATTTTTCTATGGTGTTGATTTTCTCAAAGAACCAACTTTTCGATTCATTAATTTTTTGTATTGTTCCCTTTGTTTTTAATGTACTGATTTTTCTGTTTCATTTTAATGTACTGTTTTATTATTTTGTGCTTTCTACTCCTTCTAGGTGAATTTGCTTCTAGTTGTTCTAAAGCCTTCAGATGAGTTGTTAGGTGTCTTTAGTGAGCTTCTCTTGTTTTTTCATATGGGCATCTAGTACTATGAAATTTCCTGTGAACACTGCTTTCATTGTGTCCCATAAGTTTGGGTATGTTGTGGATTCATTTTTGTTAAATTCTAGAAAGTCTTTGATTTCTTTCTTAACCTCTTCCCTGACCCAGAAATCATTCAATGTAGAGATGTTCAGTTTAAAATGAGTTTGTAAGCTTTCTGTGATTTTTGTTGTTGTTGAATTCTAACTTTAGGCCATGGTGGTCTAATATGATACAAGAGGTTATTACCATTTTTTGTATCTATTGATATTTGCCTTATGGCCAAGTATGTGGTCAATTTTAAAGAAAGTTCCATGGGGTGCTGAGAAATATGTATATTTTTTGTGTTCAAATGATAACTTCTGTAAATATCTATTACGTCCATTAACATCTTAACATCTGTTAGACCCCTTATTTCTTTGTTGAGCCTTTATCTGGTTGACCTATCTAAGGGTGAAAGTGGGATAATGAAGTGTTCCAATATTAGAGTGTGATATTTGATGTTGAGTTTCAGTGTTAGTAGTATTTCTTTTATATATGAAGATGTCCTTATATTAGGGGCATAAATATTCAGAATTGACATTAATTTGATTGATTTTTCCTGAAATGAATAAATAATGTCCATCTTGGTCTCCTTTGATTTATTTTAGTCTGAAGTCTACTTTTGGGTATTAGGATAGCAACATTAGCTTTTTTCTTGTGGCCATTTGATTAAAAATTCTTTTTCCTCTGGACCAGGTCCTGTCTGCAGAGTCCCAGTGCTCTCTGTAGCAGGGGCAGATAAAATCTGTCTGTCACCATACCCACAGCTCCTGCTGAGGGAATTTGCATGGCTACTGACCTCAACCTCGAACTGAGCAAACAGATAACTACAGGGTTCCCTGAAGGTCAAACTCTGACCCCGCCCAGAGGTAAGGAGGGGTCACCAGGCCCAAGTGCTTATATCCCAGCCAGGGAGGGAGAGTTAAGCTCCCATTAGTAACTGTTCTGATTCCAGGAACAGGTGCTGTCTGCAGAGTAAGTCCCAGCGAACTCTGTAGCAGGCACAGATAAAGTCGGCCTGTAACCATACCCACAGCGGCTGCTGAGGGAATTTGCATGGCTACCCACCTCGACCTCCAACTGAGCAAACAGATAACTTCTGGGGTCTCTGAAGGATAGATTCAGACCCTGCCCAGAGAGGTGAGAGGAGGCACAAAAGCCCGAGTACCACAACTAACCAGGAGCCACCTAATCACGAACCACTGAAGCCATGGACAAACAT